>JAQGBX010006956.1:0-11914 GCA_034698745.1 Megaphyllum sjaelandicum | reverse complement strand
CTAAGGAACACCACTATCAAATTAATCCTAGTTCAAGCGGTATTTTCTAAAACAGGCATGGCCCCATTACCTCACTTTGCCCCATTACCCCTCGCCCCTACATGTATAAAAAACTTTTGAATTTGCAATGACTATTTCGTTTTCAGTTTTGTCGTTGATTCATATTTGATTTTTTTTTTGTGCCACATGCAACCTGGACATACATGTGCATTTAGCAATTATTTACCATTCAGTTTTTTTTTTCACAACATTAATCTGAAATTTAAACAAGATAACTTGAAATCAGCTTTGGTGCAAATGGCAATTTGTTTACAGAAATAATCTTCCATTTTCCTTTTTAATACTGGCAAACCCTTGCTTCCAATGATACATCATTTTATGGGTGCTCGTGTATAAATATGTACATTTCAACGCACTTTACCTTGAAGGAGATAAAGCTTTCGAAATTTCCGCACATGGATTAATTCGGATAGTCGACGTTCTGCCATTAAGTTGATGCATTTTGCTTTGCAATTTTTCCTTGGTGGTTAGTATTCATAACGCGAACGATTTGTTGGACATTTATCGAATAGCAAAATCACGTGATCCAAAATTTGACGCTTTATACGTCCTGTAAGTTGATAGCTCATGCTTGACATATCAAACATTTAATATCTCCTAATTCATTCATCCGGCATCCAAATTATGATCGCACCTGTTTGGCAGCTTTTCAGTAAATTCACAAGTACATTTTTGTGCTTTGTTATTACATGTACTGTACGTCTGTGTTTGCAGTCATTTCCTGGATTTCAAGTCCCAGTCACGTTTTCGCACTCCTTCCCAGGCGCAATTAAAAAGCGAGATTAAATCATGGCGAAATCATGGTCAGGCGTGGCGCCGCATATTTTATGTTGTATTCATGGGGCAGTTCTCAAGAGCTCCGAAGAAAATCTTGGCAAAAATGAGACCCAAGAACGAGTTGAAAGACTGAAAGACCTTTATCTCCTGAACTTCTTCCACGGTTTTTCTGATTTATATTTTTGGGATAGTTGTAGGCCATGTGGTTTTCAAGTTTTCGAGAAGCACAGACGGTGCTTGAAATCCTCTTTGATAATGTTGCGAAGTTGCTTTTATTTTAAGGAACCTCGAGGGCTCGATGCTCAGAGTTGTACCGTGCATATAAAGTCGTTTATGGCATATCATACTTTAATCTGAAAGTGAATTGAGTACGTCTCGAAGTTATGTTCGCAGCATAGGAGTGGAACCCGGGCACCTATTGCCGTTTTTTCCAAATAAGCGACACACTTGCTCGCCCTCTAAATGTTTATGGTTTCTGGAGGAGGTCATCAGAGTTCACAAGTGCGATTTGCTAAACATCCACGTGCGAAAAATGGGTTTATGCCAGCAAATTCCCGGGAAGATGTTTGGAGAACCCGAGGTGATGGATGATTTTAACCGGAAATTGACTCGCTAGCCATATCATGCGTAAACTCTTGGCTAACTAATGAATTCCCAGTCTGACCTGATGGAGTTTATGAGCTTCAAGAAGTTGTAGCTTAATTTGCAGCATGCGAAACTCTTAAAAACCTACACCCACATCGGAGAAAACATAGAGGAACTTCCTGTTGCTAAATGTTGCCTTGCTTCTGGAAACAGAAACGTACTGTATATGTAAATTTTATAAGTTCCTGCACCAGAATCAAGTAACAACAATACGCTACAAGAGGTTCCTCTGTTTCCTCCTGGGTGGGCTTGGCTTTGGGTGGTGGTGATCATTTTCACTTCCAAATGCTTTGAAAGTTTCTGAAAACGCGTTGATGAGCAAAAACTAAAAATCGGGATGGGAGCAAATCAACACCTCTGAAAACTAATTGGCATGTAATGGTTAGCTGCACTAAGTAAGTGATGACATTTTTATAGAAACTTTTGAAGAAATACCGGTTGGTGTGCAAGATTCGTTGCTTTCTAGATGTCACAAAGCTTTTTTGAACAGAGCAGAAACAGCCAGGTGTGATTTACAAGCATTTGGCATTTAAATTGATTTTTAACAATGAAGGCCATATCAGCTGGAAAAGTATTTTTCCATCCCCACTAGAAGATGAGATTGTTGAACTGTGATGCATGCTAGTTACTAGTTAGCACAGATGGCATTTAGAAAAAATAATGACAATACCATCGTTTGCAACTGTCGTGTTATCCTCAAGGGACAAGTAATTAATTTTAAGATCTGAAATCCAGTAACTCAAAAGTATAAATTGACAAAAATCGATGCATCGCAAGCTCAAATTTGCAAGAAATTCATGTAACGCCCTGGCGATGTTTGAACAAATTTGCAATCTGTGGGCGTTCCTGCAATTGCGTACTTCTGGAAATGCCAACATCCACGAATTAAAGATTAGTCATTTGAACAAATTAGGTTTAGCCGCAAAAAATGAGGCGTAGATATGCCAGGTAACCTTACTCGCGTAGGTGCAAAAAGGCATATACTTGGTAATAAAAAAGTAATAATGGGTCCACTTGTGGACTCCTCGTCACATAAAAATGCTGATGGAAACGTTGAGAACACATTTCCGAGAATGTCTAATTGAAATCTAAAATTAAACAGCATGCAGGACGTGGTTGTAAGTTTACTAATTAAACTAACTTCCAAGTACACCATGGCTCCACGTTCATGAATCACTACGTTTGCTGATTTCCGAAAAGATAAAGATCTGGTGAACATTTTAAATGTCAGGTTGATGTCAGCGTAGGTCATGATTTTGTGGCATTGATCAGGATGCAGAGAAACGCTTGAGTGTGCAAAGTTACCAACTGGTGGAAAACGTGCAGTTGCTAGCTGTATTAATGTTGTTATTCTTTTATCAACCATAAGAACATTGTTAGGTGACTTACACAATTGTATATTGATGTTTCCTTCCATAACATATTGCATTCTCAAGTACAAGAAATGAACATACAACTGTGCTCCAAAAGACCATGTTATCAACAATTGAGGTTTCACAGCTAGTTGGAACTAAAATGGTGCTAATTCGGTAGCAACCCTTTTCCAAACACATAAAATCAAAGTTTATAAATACAAAACTCGCTTCATAATTTACCTTAAAATCACAGTCAACAATTAGGTTTTCACACTTGTATAAGAATTTTCACTCTTGCCTTTCAATCGCTTGATTGCGTCTGTTTAAGTGACTTTAATGAATGCAAATTATTTTGACCTGATAATTCGAACAGTCTGTTGTTATATTGTTCGTAATCACTCTTGTTGGAATGTTACGTATATGGTAGCTTGTGGAAAGATAAAGAGATGGTGCATTGCTTCGATGACTGTCACAACAACAGTTTTATAATTGTTGATTTGATTACTGTAAATCTGCCTTTGCGCCCTCAAACCCTCACTTCCAATCACCCAACCAACCATTACTCTAAACGCAGAGTAAAAACAGTCAAATGTTATGTCGTTTATAATCTAGATGCCAATTCCCACAGAAATCGGATAGCGCTGGTTTGTCATGGGTAGGTTTTTTGAAGTGCAATTCCCAGATATTAGGTTCATGCCAATGTGGCGTGTGGGCGTTTTTTTTGGAAGCATGGTTAGCGTTCCGTGTCTTGTGTAGATTATATGTCGTATTGTTTTGAATACTTCAGTGTTGCATTGATGGGATGTTGTGGGGCCACCCATCCTTGTTGCCGGTTGTCACACCAGCTTAGACTTTCTTGGTTGTTGCCCCATGACTAAATCTTGTAGATTATACTAATTGTCTTATAATAATCGTTTATCATGTCGTTGCCATATTAGATAGGAAAGGTCATAACTTTGTAAGTAATGGAGTTTTCCCACTTGGTAATTGCCCATCACATTTTGGATGGCAGTCTAGAACTGTATGGATATTCTCATCCAATGCTCAACTCAGTGTCGGACTAGATGTCAACAATTCCTGGATTACACCATGTTATTCTTAAAGTGTTTTGGTTTATATCTAAGATAGCAGATTTTTTCCAGGAACTAGTTTCCCAGGAATCTCACCATCTGCTGGAAATGTTCTTGGAAAATGCTTTCCATATGCTTTACTATATACAGTATTACTGAGCTTGTAAAAAGATGAGTACCGTACTGATTTTGAAAGGTAATTGAAAGGAGAATTGTTACCTTGAAACCTAACTTGGTAATATGCTAACTTGGTTACATGTAATTCAAAGCTAATTTGTTGATCAAATTATCTCGTTTAAACATTGGTCTTAAAACCTTGAGCACAAGTTGGGAACTAAACGGTATCACGATGCCAAGTTAGTCAAATTTCTCTGTAAGGTTCTGGCTCTGGCTTAAGCGGCATAATAATTTGTGTTCAGATTCCTTATTTTATGAACATTTCAGAAACCTTTATTATGACGTGTATAGAAAAGATTTTAAGCGAATTTAAGATTTCTGAATTAGTTGGTCGAAAATTGCAGACTTATGGCCACATTACATTGTACTTTAGGCTCCAACTATATTTTATTAAATAAAGTTCACTTATTACTGATTCCATACATTATCAGATTTAGAAACTATCATTGCATGTTTAGGGATGCATTTGCACAATTCCATGTTTCAAAATTTGTGCTGATTTGTGGGCCATATGGCATATCCTTCTCCTGATCTCCAGTAAGTGTATGTTTAGTATCGGGCGATCTAATTATGCCTATAATTAATGTAGAAGGGAAGTAAGCATGTATGCACAATTAAATTCTGGTGTTAGCTGGTTATGTGCTACCCTTTTTTAAGCTTAATAGAACGATTTATTAGATGAATAAAATTTACGAACTTTATAGGCATATATCTTAACAGTTCCTGTGCCAGTAACCAGAAATGAAACGTGGCAAACACTTTATTAATGTGACAGAATTATCAATTATTAACCAAACAGTATGCTGTTTAAAAATTTTAGTGCCTTTGATAAACTTAAATTGGATTATTGACGCATGGATCAAAGACACTTAGTCGTGTTTTCAAATAATAACTATTATTATTTATCATTGGTGTTCGAAATTAATGAAACTGGGCCATGCACTGTTCGAGGACGCCAAGTAGGATTAAAATGTAATTAATACGACTATAAATGTATTTAAAAATCCTTTGCACATTTTATAAGCTTAAAATGGCTGGAAAAAATTGCATGTAACCTACAGACACATTCTTTAATCTAATCGTCACCCAATTGTCTATACTGGCACAGCTCATAAAACGAAACAATTAATATTTTTATTTAAAAACTGACCACACATATTAAAAAGTTTTTTTAAATTTCTTTATTCAAAGTTATTTCAAGTATTGGAATTTAGTTCTGTACATGACCTGGAAAAACATTAAGGGTACTAAGGTAAAATAAAATATGGCTTGAAAAATTAGGAAAAATTACACTTGTGGTTGTCGTAAAGTCACGTGTTCAAAAGAAATGCATTAATTTGTTTAGAAGCATCGATAATCTTATGTGAATTTTTATACCCAGTTAGCTTGTCGATTTTGCACACATGAAAGTCTCATTCGTAAAGCTTCTGTCTGAGTACCCCAATATCAGACTTATTGTAGAATAGATATTGAAAAAGCTGTCAGTTAGTGTTCTCGGCAATATTAATTGATAAATAATAACTAATTTTCGTTAATGGAATTTTTATACCTTTTTTTTAGTATTGGGTAAATTTTAGCCAGCTGATGTATAGTATATTGTACGAATATATCGGATACGTTGTTTATGCATGTAAATGCAATGGTGCATACCGGTTAATGGTCCAATGCAAGCAAGCAGCACACACTCTAAATTCCATAGAAATATGAAAATAACATTATAATAACATGATGTACATGTATTTTATGTCGTCCATAAACCTCATGTTTATTAATCTGTTCTTTTGCAGCACTTCATTATTGTATGTTACTAATTTGATTAAATGTTTCATTTCGAAATAGTCTTAATGATCGAAATTATCTTAAGTCTTAAGACTAAGTTGAACAAAATAAACTTCCGAATTTTCCCTACATTCGAAATTGAGACACACGATCCGTGTTTGTTATCAAAACTATGAACATGGAGAGCAGTCATGTGCAATAGGTTCAATGATTCAGGTGAAACTTTAGGAGAATAAGTTACATGTATAAACGATATGCTTCGACAATGTCAAACAACGAGATTGTCATTAGAGCAATTTGTATTTACAGTACATCTTCTTTATTCCCATGTTATTTTATTTAGTTTTCTGTACTATCTAGTTTTTTCATGGATTGGCATTTTTATCCTTTAAAACTACAGTAAATACATTGTAACATATTTACTTCAACATTCCCTGACCATTAGTAATATGCTTTAAGTAAAGGAATGCAGACCTCTACGATAAATATAGCCTACTACTGCATTTGCTAAGCTTAGTATTGTAAGCATGCAGAAACCGTTAAAAATTGCCCCTTTACAGTATAAGTATTTTGTTTCAGAATTTTTATAGCAAAAATGCAGGGACAACCTAGTTAATTTAAAATAAGAAACGTGAATTTTTAAAGGACAGGCAAATTTCAGAAACCCTATAGCTTCCCATTAATTAATGGGGAGGTGTTTAGAAAAAGAGAACTTTCGAAGGACATCTTATTTTGAAATGTCGAAATATTTTTTTTTCATGGGAATATATTTACCGTTATCAAATGCGTTGGCTCGCTCACTCAAATGTTTTTTTAAATTAAATTCTTGTCGTTTTACGAGATTGTATAAATAAATGACCCTGGTTTGTATCATTTGAGAATGGCAAACAGCTGCTATAACCATGCACTGGCATTAGTAAAATGTGTATAACTTGGAATTAAGTAATATATTCCATTAAGCATAGCTTGGTATAGGCCTTGATGGCAAAAACAGGCCTGTTTTTTGTCATTGCAAATTAATTTCCAAGCCGAATTAATGTTTGACGTCAGTGATGCTATATCCTTTGACTGGGTAGGCTACTAATGGCTGCTCACCACGCCTTGTGCGATCAATTTAAGCCTATTTAACAAATTAAACATTATTATTTTTAGTGTGTTGAAATGCATATGGTTTCACTTCATTAGCATTTCTAACCCTTGTCCACGATTGGTTGGTATGGGGCTTAATTAAGTAGAGGAAATGCTTTGCACTGTTTCTGACAGCTGCTATTGAATTTAATTTAGCCATCATGCCATCAATCCATCAAGTAAACCAATGAAGCATCGGCCATGACCATGAAACCACGGTCTTGATGCACACTTAGATGTTTGATTGAAAGTTATTTGTATTTGGTTTGAATAACTAAATCGATAAGTTTGTTACAGTATTGGTACTTGTATTAAATGATTTTCATTATGGAAGAGGACAAGCTAAAATTGTATAGTTTTTTGTTAAACAAATTACTGGAAACAATTGAGTTTTTGAGTAACAGCTTGAAATTGACCAAGCATTATATTTCACACTATCATTATGCAATATGCTATTCATGCGCAAGGAGGAAACAATCACCATTTTTATTGTTTTTCTGTGTGTGGAAACCGCAAGTTTTATTGATGACCTTAGGAAAAATAATTATTTGGCTTACATACAAGTACCCGAAGCTAAGAAAACTTTGTTTTTCCATGCACAGGTTGACTGATTCTTAAATAACTGGTTCCAAACGCCATCTGACGGTTCTGCTGTCCCCTTGCCACTGTTCCCATTCTGTCATTTCCATCAAGACATTTGCCTGCTGTATGCTTTCAGCTCCATTCTCCCCTTATTTTCGTGACATTATGAAGTGGTGAAACTCATTAACCAAAAATATTGAACAAGCACGAACCTATTAGTGTGAATAAAGCCAAATTAAAGTATTGGAAAATATGGGGCAACTAGCCGTGCCTGATGATAGTAGCAATACTGACACGTATTGGCATGGAGCCCAGGTATATCCTTGGGTAGGGGTGTAATGATTGCGTAAGTGGGTGGCAGTGGTGTAACCACAATTGCAACTGCCTGTAACGTTGCCCGGAAAAGCAAGTGGACCGTAGTTATGTGGGCCACTGGCCTTCAAGCTTCATTGATGGAGGGAAGATAAGTACAATGCATAAATGCATTTGTCAGGCATGGAGAATAAACAAAGGCCACTGATGGATGTTGTGAGATAAGGTCGAATATTCGATGGTGTTATGTTTGAAAGATTGTTCGGATATCAACGATTTATTACCATTTTAATTAACGTGGTAAACATGAGCAAACATTTCATGTTTATCTGTCGCAGGTTATCAACGACAAAATGAGCATGGTGCATCAAGATGCAATCAGTTTTAATTGCATGTTGTGAGCTCCTAATTGTGTTGCCTTTCAAACGAATTTTTAACTTTTACTGTAGCCTACACTTTGTGGGCCTGAGGAAAGTTAAGGACTTTATAAAATTTCATGTAAAATATCTGGTGACTTACATTACGCCAATGGTGGGTCAATAACTAAGCAATTTTGTCGGTTAGTAGTCCATTATTACTTCTGCAAGTTCCAATTTTTATTTAAATGAGATTACCAACGGATATCTATAAAATTATTTTTTTTTTAAATTTAAGCGACCTTAGAACTTGGACAGTATGTGCAAACACCGTATCTTTGAAAACAGGAATTTTGTCCCATTTCTAAATTTATGTTGTGATTAAAACATATCGACAACAAAGAATTAAGTCGAACTGATGACCTTTTCACAAATCGATGTTTGTATGTTCTGAAATTGTCTAATTATTATATATTGACGTTTTTATGATGTTATTACATAATCTTCTGTTTGCAATGCAGCATGTTATACTAATACTTATACTTGTACAGGCTGTACTTATATTAATGTCAATTAATGATAGAGTGATTGTTTTACGCAATGTGGCAGTGGCTAAATCTTGAAATGCTTCCAGATATACAAGGTATTATCAGATTAATACTACTGTATTAAGGGAACTTAGAATAATCAACAAATAGAAATAATTTCTTTTTGTTCAGCCAACAGCTATCCTGTTGCGATTTGCCTCTAAAATTCGCATGATTGATTGTGTCATTGCATGCACTATATACAGTTATGTAGATTATTTCATAATAACATATTAACGCCAGTTTTCCCTTCTGAATGGCACGCATAATACTTAAATCCATAATTTTGACTACACCGTGACACGCTATAATCATATCCACATAAAAATTGTGCTATCGTCTGGCTTGTTTTTGTTCGAAAATTTAAAAAAAAAATAACACATTCAAAATTCAGGAAGTGGCTGTATGATGCATGGTTGCTTGAGCAATGCACTCTTGTTACCTGCATCAAGTCTGAAGTATTGTCTAACAGGTAAGCCCACATAAAGTCATATTATTTTCACGTCACGTGTCGGTGAATATTGTGGCGGTTTGCTCCCGATGTTTCTTGAACGTACTTGTATTACAAAGTTTCAAATACTGAGTTATACTGCACTGTAAATTGAAACAGGTGTACGATATTCCAGCGAGTATCTAATTTAAACAAGTTCTGTAATCTTGTGCTATGCAGGTGTTCTTAAATCATAATTGAGTTTGATTTCTAGAGCATTAGAATAAATTCCATTGTGCGTGAGATGCCAGTAAAGGCGAAAATTACGTTAACCTACAAGTGGAAATAACAAAATTGCGAACATTACTTGTAATAAACATGTACATGTATGTGAAAGGGGATTTCAGGAACATCTTTTGAATTACATTCTTTTGCTTTCTGTATTAACACTAGTGTTGGACCGATTTAAATATATATCAATTACTAAACAAAAACGCCTAACAAGACTTTAGCTACGTCTACACTGGAGGAACTTCTTGTTGCTATAATTGTTGTGACTTGTTTCTATAAACATAGGCGTATGTAATAACATACATGTACTTGTGAGTTTGTTTCTGGAAACAAACTTATGTAACACCATGCACACATCTATGGTTATGTTTCTAGAAACATAAACTTATGTAAGACCACACATGTATTGGTTACAGTATGTTTCTGGAAACAAACTTATGTAAGAACATACATGTATGACAAACAAGTGGCAGCAATTATCAACAAGAATTTTCTTTATGTGTTCCTCAAACTTCTCTAAGTTTCTCCAGTGTGGACGTACGATTTGTTCGGATACTTTGAGAACCCTCATTACTTTGTTATGGATTTACAGTAAAGTCTTTGCAACGGGATAATCGAGATAAGCTGTTACATTTCCATTCACTCGCTTGTAGAATTTTATTCCAATGTTGACCGTATTTTATTTAAAATCTTTTTCACCAGAGGTAATGACAGGTGAAAACTCGTAGAAACGACAGTAAAAAGTGGCTGAAAGTAGGTTTTGGATGAAGGGTTAATTTTAAAATTCTGAGTTACCAGTCTGACAAGCAATTTACAGCACAAAACCAGCAATGTACTTGGAGGGCCTGAAGGCAACTTGCATGCACCTTACTCATTTTGAAAGTTCACTGACATGGTTGGGGGTAGACGGCGTTACAATTCATGCACATTTTCAAATTTCCACAAGGGTTAAGTTGGTGAGGGCATACATTTATCTCCTGCTTTCATCGTATTCTCCTCTTTAATGATAATCTTGCCTTCTTATTGTTATCGGTCATTTCAATCGCATTCACCAGCTAGGTATGCAATTTTTCCATTTTTTTGCGTCCATTGTTCCACCTGCTACCTCCGTACACCTTATTCAATGCTTTCATTTCCCTTTCACATTTTTTCGAGCCATTTTTGCAGTTTGTCAATGCAACACCATTCATTCATGGCGCATTTTTCACGCTTCGTGCATTGTTTAGTAATCCGTGAATTGGTCATGTCTGCAAAACTGGAATATAAAAACATCCCTCTGCCAATCATACTGAACCCGCACAAATTCTTCAAATCAATGGGTCACATCTTTGAAGAAAATTGCAAATGGTGAGTTTTTGGAACATGCAAGTGCACGATGATGATAGTGTGGGTGATGGTAATGATGACCTTGTGTTTCTGATTAAATAACAAGATTCCATTTGCCCGTACCCCTTTAATCACTCGCCTTCTAATAAACATCATGATATTCAGGGTGTATCGAAATCCCGTGTGACCCAGAGGAAGATGTAGTGGGAAGATGATTGGTTCGATGATTTTATCTAAAACTGTTTCAGAGTTTTAGATGTTCAACGTGACTCGTTTGACCAGTTTTGAGGACGTTTGAGAATTTAATAACGAATTCGACTCACCCAAAAAGTGTACACCGGGTGTAGCTACAAGGTGAGGCATAAGTCTGTAAAGGCTTCTTGCGCCTGCTGCCTGCAATAGTGCCGATTCAACAGACTTTTGCCTCACCTTGTAGCCTACACCCGGTGCACTTGGGTGTACACTTTTTGGGTGAGTCGAATTCGCCATAAGACTGTACTAAATCTCCCACCTTTAATATGGAGCACCCACCTTGAATTTAAGGTGGTACTGACCCTAAAACCTAAAATGCTTAAAATCGCAAATTTGCCCAAAACAATTCCTTACTTGTGAATAGCCTTTTATCTTAATTAAAAAGGCGAATGTTGGTTTTCTTTCAATTAAGCTCATAAAATATGTACAAATTGTACATGTATGTTGACGTATGTGCACATTTTTAAACATAAAGAGCGTAAATATACCACTAATTCAAAATGAAACGTCAAGTAGGTTGCAGAACGGTGTTTCATATCGTCATGAAACTGCTATGGACCTTATTCAGATTTCGTCAGCATGCATATATCACGTGACATTTCATTCATTCCATTGGCGAAAATTACCTGGAGGCAGTGCCGAGACACGTTCTTTTAGTTTTTGATTCAATGAAAAGATCACTTGATGTAGCCCCATGCCAGGGTGGCCACAACCTACACAGGTCAGGGAAGTCAGGGGGAGTCGGGGAAGGAGGGGGGAGGGAGAAAGTGGTCATGGAAGTCATGGA
>JAQGBX010006955.1:0-11915 GCA_034698745.1 Megaphyllum sjaelandicum | reverse complement strand
TAGTGTGGACCCCAACATCATTGCAAAATTGAATTTCGTGAAGCTTAAGGCTATCCTTTGGAAGAGAGTTCCAACGTTTAATGGCATGCAAGAAATAAGACCAATAAAATGGATCCGAATGGGCTCGGAGTTCCATAAGTGGATTGGAATATATCTGAAACAATTTCTAGAATCTATCTAAAACAATATCTAGAATATATCTAAAAAAACATCTAGAATATGTTTAAAATAACATTTCGAATGCATGCACATACATATCTAAAATAACATCTAGAATATCCCAGAAACTGCATGTAGAATTTAAACACGCACAAACAAGAGCCATGCACCCAGCAAGCTGACCATACAGCGCTTATTCAGTGGACTTTGTTCAGAGCACTTCCCAGATTTGCTAATTAAAAGGCGGTTGTCCGTCAAACTGGACCCTCCATGCGGTGAATCTGGTCAAGAGCAGATTTTTTGGTCGAAGTAGGTCTATCGATCCCCCCGTTTTAATCCATTACATCGACATTGAATCCGACGAAAGAACGAATCGAGCCACATGTCAAAAGGGAGTCCCGTTTTATTAATGGAGCAGGACAAGCTGGAAATTTATTTCAGCCAGTGCTTTTTGACCTATATTTCACACGTTCGAATAGGAGCGACGAATTAGCTTATTGCAAAAATTCAGGTTTTTTTTAAAAAGAAAGGTTTTCCGTCATGTAGGGCAAAATGATGTCGGCTGACGTTCGAGTGACATTAAAATTGTTAAGTTGTATTAACAACAGCCAGTGTTATGCTTTTATTTAGTTAATGCTTGGCGTCGTCAGCTAACCAGAAATAATGATGCTTGTACTACGTTATAGTCTCGTCTAAATGGACGAAATTTGGTAGAGTTTTAACCAATCGTACCGTTTACGTCCTTTTCCGCACCATTTCCAACGTCCTATACGAACACTGTTTTTATTTCTGCATTTATTGGACCGAAAAACGATTGATGGGTTGCACCAAGCTCTGTTTGTAACTCTCAGTGCAAAAATGGGAAGGCCAATGCTGAGACGAATCTGCGGAAAATTACAGGAATTACGTCTAAAAATAACCTATAGAGTAACCTGTAAAATGCGATTAAGAATCAAAAAGTTATTATAATGACTTCAGTGGACTTAGTAGAGGCAATGAAAGTGATTTTTTAGAAAAAAAATCAATCGATAAATTATCGGTTTTTTATTTTTTTATTTATTTGGAGTAAGGTAACTTTATTGGGTAAATTGTATCGTTTTTGGAGAAAAAAAAAAATTGTCGGATTTTTGGACAGAAAAAAATGTCGGTTTTTTGGATGGGAAAAGGGAAAGAATATCGGATTTTTATAGGCCTAAATATTTGTCGGATTCTTGGAAACCTGCAAAATGCGATTAAAACACAAAAAGTTAAAATGACTTTATTCGATTCAGTAGGAAATGAGGGTGATTTTTAGAACAATTCAATCGTTTTGATAAATTGGAGGGTTTTTTTTAATTTTATTGGAAAAAGGGAACTTTTTGGGTAAATTGTTACACTTTTGGAAAAAAATTGTCGAACTTTTGGGGAAAAAAAACATGTCGGATTTTTATTAATATTTATCGGATTCTTGAAAAAAATACATTAGAAATGTATGGATTTTTATAAATATTTGTCGGATTCTTAGAAAAAATGACGTATTTTTTTAGAAAAATATAATGTAAGGATTTTTTTTTTTGTGCGAGAATGTGCAAGTTTGTTGAATAAAAATTAACCAATGTCTCTAAAAATGTATCAGATTAAAAACAAAAATGTTGAAAGAGGGTAGGGGGGTGGGGATTTCAAGAGACGTGAAAAATGTGTTCGTTTAAACCGTAGTTCGTATTATCAGAAGTCGTACTGGGTTATAGAAATTGTTTCATAAATTTGTATTCAGCGATTTCGTCTGATCATAAATCCATAGTTACATCATCGATAAACCAATGCAGTTCATCAGATGTTATCAGTGTTCAATTTATCGTTCACGAAAAAAAATCTGATAAACCCTTGCACAAATTCGTTAATGAAAAACGAAACCAGCTCGTGGTGCAATCAATCACTATAGAAATCACTGGAATTTCTCCAAAATAATTTTTGGCACATCCCTCACGTACCTCCAAAGAAGTCAAAAAGGAAGTGGAGTTCCGCACGACTTATTTGGCACGAAAGAATAACTGGAAAGTGCAATGGCTGTTCGTTTCATATTTTCATAATTAATAGTTATTCTCTGGTTCGCCCAAAAATACCCTCCATAAAATCCCCCCTTTCTCTTCTCCAAAAACAATGCGCATAATAATCTGGGGGTTTCATCTTTTCATTTACGACGTGTTTATTACACACTACTAAAACTCTTGCCTCCAACAATTCGAGCCGGCGTAAAAAGCGTTATCTTCGAAAGCATTTTGGGTTTATCTCGGTTTATGATAGAACAACAGAATGTTAACGTTCCGCTAAATTTCCATTAAATTAAAGGAGCAGTTTTGGTTTTTTTTCTTCTGGCGAACTTAACTCCTGCAAACAGACAACGAATTAAAAAAAAAATTAAATTCGAGCAAATTGGATAATTGCTCTTAAGACGTGCCTCGTGAAACCAAAAAGACAAGAAGGAAAATCTTATCCGAGTTGAAACAATGCTCGTCGAAAACCCAGATTTTCATAAAAACCGAACAATATAGATAATGAGATGCGGTCAATGTTTAGGCAGATTTTATTCATTTTTTTTCTAAGATTTGCTCACAAGTTTAAAAAGCGGGTTGGTTGATGAGCAAATGCTCCGTAGCATGAGCATGAACTTCCGCGGCTGAAAGTACGTCTGCTCATGACACAATTAGTATACAAGTATTCGGCAAACGTTGAGCATTTGCTTCAAAAGTTTCATTTGGTTCATGAAAAATTGCAGCGATTTTAACTTAAAAACAATTAGCAATTGCTCTAGTATATATGCTTCTGCATTTGATACTTAAAATTCTAATTACATGCATGTACAGCTCTTAAAACATGTTCTACTTACATGCATATCACTTAAAACATGTTCTACCCACATGTACTGTATATATCACTTAAAACATGTTCTACCCACATGTACTGTATATATCACTTAAAACATTTCCTAATTACATACATGTACACTGTATGTAAGTAGAATAGAACAAGCCGAACATGTTTTAAGGGCTATACATGTCAGTAGAACAAGTTTTAAGTGGCATACATGTGTGTAGAACATGTATAGCCCTTACAACATGTTTTGCTTACATGTATAAATCCTAAAACATGTTCTGCTTACATGTATAAATCCTAAAACATGTTCTGCTTACATGTATACCACCTGAAACATGTTCTTCTTACATGAATGCAGCCCATAATGCTTAAATGTATACCACTTAAAACGTGTTCTACTTGCATGTACAACCCATAAAACACGTTCTGCTTACATGTATAGCCCTTAAAACATTTTCTACTTACATGTATGCCACTTAAAACGTGTTCTACTCACATGTATAGCCCTTAAAAGATGTTCTACTTGCATGTATACCACTTAAATCATGTTCTACTTACAGTTGATTTTCCAAATTGATACAATAAGTTTTCGATCCAATTGAATGAATTCACGAATTATTTTTAACGCAAACAACGAATTCTTACAAGTTTTGCATCTAATAAAAAGCATACAGGGATTTTAGGAATCACGTTAACCGAATCAAACACTTCTTAAACGCTTTGAAAATTCAGACGATTTTAAATTTCTGAATTTTGGATAAGGAGGTGACCGAAGACAAATGTGAACATGTCAACATTCACGGGCAGACATTTATTTTCGGCGCCTATTTAACGACGCCCAATTTCGCAAATAATTTCGCAAATATGTAGATTAAAGAGCGAGCGACCCAAATAAGGGAGCAGAGAAAAACACGCCAACGTATATTTACATATTGTGTTGTAACCAATTTCGACGCTATACGTCGACACCTACTGCCATCCTGATGTAATTATTACGATATTTTTTTTTTCATAGTCGTTTATTGCCGTAATAGTATTGAAGTCATGAAAGCAAACGCACAACAATCGTTAATTTATAGGTCAAATTTTGGAAAATATTTGCATATGTGCCGGACGCCCTGCATAGTCAATTATTATCAATAATAATGAAAAACCCATTGATATATGATCTTTTCCATGAAACAACTTTAGGTTTAGTTGTATAGATAGCCAATAATGAAAGATCGAGTCACATCCTTATTTGTTTTCGACTTTTTTCCCCCTTGACTCCGCGCTTTCTGATTGGCCTAGATTGCAGGAATTGATACGAGGGTGTGACAGATTAATTCGAGAAATCAAATTCGTCACACAATAAGCACATCGAAAATATTGTCGTTGACGTCAAGTGCAAGGAAAAAAAAAAGGGAATGCAATTTTAAAGGCCATGTCATCAATTTAACGTAACTAACATGTTACAGTATGACGGCATAGTCATAAGTTACTTGGGTCGTTTAATTCACCTTTATACTGAACTTGGTTAACTGCAACAATTGACCTTATGCTGAGTTACATCATACATGTACATGAAATGTCACGTGATATATTCCTGTTTACGAAATCAGCATATGTATGGTTCATTAACACGATGTGTCATTCGTCATTTCATCAACGAGAATAGGTGAATTAATTAACATTAAAACAACATATGAAATGAAAACAAGTTATTTTTTCAGTCGATTCATGTACATGTATGCATTGACCCCAAATGTTCGTAATTTAGAAAGTTCCTAAATGGGAATGGCTTTAAAAAAACCAAGAAATGCAATTAGCCTCACCTTCATTTATTCGAGATTCAAAATAACAAAACAAAACAAAACTAATAACACAAACAGGTGTACATATTCGAAATTTACAATTACAACGAAAATTACACCAATTTTCCCAAATTCCCCAGCAATCAAGGCAATCCCGTTAATCGGGGCAATCCTGTTCATCCAATTCTTTTTCAGTTAAGTGATATGGTATAAATTTTGTTCGTGGAGGACATATTTACTGACTCCCTCTTTTTATCAAATTGGACGGTCTGAAATCCCACCCAAATTGGGGAAATTTCCCGTTCTCAGGAAGAAAACAGTGTGGGAAGAATGACGGAAGATGTGCAAAAACACTAGTAGACTGCAATGATATTAGATCCAAAATTAAAACTGCCATGAAATTGAGTTTAGAGCATAATGACGGCTATAGGGCAACCAAGGCCGTTAGCACAGACTTATCAGCGAATTAAACCATAAAAAAAACGAGATAAGATATTGAATTGTGACATGCTTATCAAACTCAAAAGAGAATTTCCGTGTATCGCGTGAACAATACCACGTACTGAATCGTTTTCCTACTGTCTTTCATTCAGGACAATTTCCCGAAAATTGTACAATTAAACTAGCAAGAAAATACAGCGTAAGAGATTTACAAAAAATCTTATAGTTTTAGAAACGTTGTTTATAAATTAGTACAGTATGTGATTTTAAAAAAATTTAATAGATCTTTACGAAAAGTATTGTCCCACCAAGAAAAGAAAAAAAAACTGTTTGGAAAATTCTAAGACATATTTGCGAAAAATTTACCGAAAATGATAAATTCACTGGATTTGCAAGGAAAAGGTTGATCGTTTACGTAAATATTCTAAAATCAAGTTCCGGAAATTTTGAATGATCTGAAAGTTTTTGAAAACAACCTGAAACTAAATTTTCAGTTATATTAAAGAAATACAATTTTGAAGAGTATGTTGTTAATGTGCAAATTTAAAAGAAAGTCAAAATCTTGAAAGGTTTTGGGAAATATCTAATTTAGAGAAATTGGTCGTAGCGAGTAAAACCAAGAAAACGTTTCGGTTACGCTCTGGTTAAATTCATTAAATTTGAATTTATAGAAAACAAATTAGGTAGCACTTGGAAAGTGGAAACAATTTGGAAAATCATGAAGTACTTGCGTAACTACAATGTATTACAAGACTTGCATTCAGTAAACAGGGTTCCATCAGAAATTCCATTTTAATTTTCCCTGACTTTTACAGATTTTAAAAGAAATTTCTCTGACCAACGACAAAATTGACATATGCTAATGTTATCCACGATTTTGAAAAATCTACATTTACAAGGACAATTTTCAATATTTTTCCAAAAAATTAACAGTATTTACCCATGTAAATTTTACAAAATTAGCATGACGATGTTCTGAAAACTGTATACATTTGCATTCGAAAAATGTTGAAAGTCTCACAAATTTGTACGCTGAAAAGGGTGAGGATTTTGAAAATGTGTACTGAGCATCTTTGAAAATTTTGAAAATTTCTCCTCGAAACTGTAAAAAATTTTGAAAATCGTGGAAAATTTCGCAAGGTCTTCGGAAACTGTGAAAAATTTAGCAAACTTGTCTCGGGAAAAGATTAAAAAATGTGAAAATTTATCCTCGAAAACTGTCGAAAATTTTGAAAAATAATCCTCGAAAACTGTCGAAAATTTTGAAAAATAATCCTCAGAAACTGTAGAAAACTTCGCAAATTCAAATAGACCCTGAGCTATCCACGTAAAAGCATTAATTTTGGACTGTGAATGAAATAAGTCATCCTTCTTTAACTTTTCCAAAAATTTTCCAAGTTGCCTGACTTGTCCAGATTTTCCAGGTCTGGGGGTACCCTGGTAAACCACACAATTAAAAAAAAATTGTCCCGACCACTCTCGAAATAAACTATTTAGTAAAGCGAGAAAATTGCGGTCGATGCCGGTAAAAATTACGAAATTATGACTAATATAAAAAGAGAATTGGAAAACAATTTGAACCAAAAAAAAATATTTTCGTCGAATTTCAAGTTTTTACAGTTGATTGCAATATTTTTCGCATTGTTGAGGAACTTTCCTTTCTCGCGAGGCAGTGCAATGAGTCCAAAAAGGCTGTAGCAATGACCTAATAGTAGCAGGAAAAGAGGTCGCCAATTTAATTAAATCTTTTGTTGCTTTTTAGGATATAAATCCCTCGCACGAACAGCGTCCTCTTTCGTTGAAACCCTTTCTCGCATTTCGACCAGCGAACATTTAGGTTAGTATCAGTATTACTCGGTTCGGTATGTATGTCAGACGCAAAACTATTATTATTATCATCAGCAGCATCAGGAATGCGATTTTTAGTGGAAAATTTAAGCTAATTTTGCACCGGCAAAAAGAGACCAATTTACTAACCGAAAACTAATTGAGAAAGCAATGTGGAAATACAGGGTATGCGTGTGCAACAAAAAGACGCTTCATATGACGTCATTTTATGCACTTCAAAATATGGAATTTTTAAATTCGTCCAGTTTTTTATAAACAAAGACAAAAGACAAAGATTCAAAGACAGTTATGAAATCAAAATTGAAAGACAAATGGAGGCAACATTCAAAGACAATAGGAATGAAAAGTCAATGACAAATGGAATCAAAATCTAAAGACAAATGGGAGTCAAAATTGAAAGACAACTGGAGTCAAAATTCAAAGAATTATGAAGTCAAATTGAAAGACAATTATGAAGTCAAAATTCAAAGACAACTGCAGTCAAAATTAAAAGACAATTAATATGAAGTCAAATTTGAAGGACAATTATGAAGTCAAAATTCAAAGACAACTGGAGTCAAAATTCGAAGACAATCATGAAGTCAAAATTCAAAAATAAATGGAGTCAAAATTCAAAGTTAACTGGAGTCCAAATTCAAAGACAACTGGAGTCCAAATTCAAAGACAACTGCATGGAGTAAAAATTCAAAGACAACCGGAGTAAAAATTCGTAGACAATCATGATGTCAAAATTCAAAGACAAATGGAATCAAAATTCAAAGACAAATGGAGCCAAAATTCAAACACGAAGTGAAATCAAAATTCAAGTTATTGATGGAACAAGCTATTTATTTCTATTTGGTAATTCCTTTAAAGTTGACTTTTATAAATCTATAAATTGCCTCATAGCCAGCCTTAATAGTCAAATTCATTAGACACGATTTCATCCACAAATTCCCCATAATTTTACCAATTCTTCGGCAAAAATGCAGACAAATTTATAAATGCAGGAAATACGGTATACTGCATTTGGGTGACTAAAATTGTGATCAAAAATGCGAAATTTGTGACCAAAAATTTGAAATTACGAATTTAAAATTCAAAGACAAATTGAGTCAAAATTCAAACACAAAGCAAAGTCAAAATTCTCAGACAAAAGACAAAATTCTCAGACAATTAAAAGTCAAAATTTAAAGTTGAAAACGAATGTCGACCTTTGGTATATTGAAGAAGTCTAATCTTGCCTATTTAATTTCTTGTACATGTACAGTATACACCTACCAGTTTATCATTGACACACATTAAGTCAGATTTAACAGACATCTGAAGCATATGAAAATCAAATGACGTCAAATTTAAAAAATAACTGACATCAAAATTCGACGATGAATGACGTCATATTTCAACGACTGAGACGTCACATTTCAACGATCACTACGTCAAATTACAACGACTATCACGTCAAATTTCAACGATCACTACGTCAAATTACAACGACTATGACGTCAAATCTAATATCCATTCAATCCCTTGCCCTACTCGTCGGAATGAAGTTATTACTACTATTTATGGACGACCCCTTCCAAGTGTTATCGTTGCTGACCTACGAGGCTCGTGACAACATTCATTTACAAGGGTCTAGAAAACTAGGCACCAATAAAAATTTCTCGACGAATAAAAGCGGTTAGAAACACGTTTTATTTAATTTCACCTGCCATTAGCAAAAAATAGCAGCAGGGCCAAACAAAAATATGCAGTTCAAATAAGCCTAACATCCGATCGTGCTGAAAACGACAGCTGACGACAAAGTATGCAAATGCACCTGCCACCAAAATACAAAAAGAAAATGACAAAGCTAATAGTAATTCGACGATTTTTCCTATCTCTATAAAACATTTTCCCTTTTTACATCTGACTCGTGTTGCGAAGATAGCACGCGTTTATAGTTGGTGATTATCAGAAAGTAAAACCAAAGTCGAAACAGAAATTGTAATCTGTTAAGTTTCTGTTTACGAAACGGATAAGGAAGCAGAAAACGAGGAACACGAGTGGAGAACAAATACATGTAGTACATGTACATGTTTGAAAAAAAGAGTTGCCGAGAAAGAAAAACACGTGGCAGCCATGACTTAAAAATACTGTATTGCCTAGAAATTTAAATTGCTCAGTCCCAGGTACATGTACAGTATATTGAAAATTTCCCATGTAGACGTCACACATTTCACATTTGGATCACAAATTTCACATTCATGGTTACAAATTTCCCAATCTCGGTCACAAATTTCGCATTATTGATCACAAATTTATCAATCTTGGTCACACATTTCGCATTCTTGGTCACAAAATAAGCAATCTTGGTCACAGATTTTGAATTCTTGATCAAACATTTCGCATTCTTGGCCGCAAATTTCCCATTCTTGATCACAAATTTCCCATTCTTGATCACAAATTTCTCATTCTTGGTCGCAAATTTCGCATTCTTGCAGGTCACAAACTTCGCAATTTTGGTCACAATTTCTTATTCTTGATCACACATTTCCCATTCCTGGTCACACATTTCCCATTCCTGGTCACACATTTCGTTTTCTTGGTCACAAATTTCGCCTTCTTGATCACACATTTCTCATTCTTGGTCACACAATTCGTTTTCTTGGTCACAAATTTCGCATTCTTGGTCACGAATTTCGCAATCTTGATCAAACATTTCTCATTCTTGGTGACAAATTTTGCATTCTTGGTCACGAATATCGCAATCTTGGTCACAAATTTCGCATTCTTGGTAACAAATTTCGTATTCTTGGCCATAAAATGTTGCATTCTTGGTCACAAATTCCCCATTGTTGGTCATAAATTCCGCATTCTTGGTCACAAACTTCGCATTCTTGGCCACAAATTGCTTCATTGCCAAAAAATGACGTTTTCTGACGTGTTTCCGAATTGGTCGTTTTTAGAAGAAATGACCAAAAAATGACGTCTGTTTCTGACGTGTTTTTGAGTGGTAATTTTTCCGGAAAAAAAATTGACCAAAAAATGACGTCATTTTTAGGTCATGCATTTTGGACGTTAATTAGATTTAAAAACAAAAATAACCTTGATTGAATTTTTTAAACCAATGAGCGTGTCGATTTTGCACACGTGATATTTTACGACTGCCAAAAGTACCATTCGTAAAGCCCCCACCTGAGTCCCCTATTGTATATGTAATACTCTTTGGAAAAAAATAATATGTAGGTCAGTTATTTTCATTGCTCCAACCCTGAGCCCAAAAAAAAATTACGATTACACAAATTTATTTCCAAATATTGATTTATTGCATTCAATGCTGGTCATGTTATTATGTTCAATTACAGAGAATTTGCGGATTTTCGCAGTTAAATGTGCAATTTAACCTTGAATGAAATCATCGAGTTCTACTGAGCTCGTCTGCCTTTTTAAACCCAACCTACTGTACATGTAAATGAAAAGTTGATTAACACAAAAAGCAACTGGAATAATTAGGAAAATTAATAATTAAGTATTCGCTGCAAATAAAGGCAACGACTTTTAAGTAGCTCAACGAAAACATCCATGCACTGCCAACTAGCAATGATGATGATGCTAATAGGTGTACTCAGACGAAATTATCGCAGATGATTGTTTTAAAAAAAAATTCATTGAAGGCTATCCTCGTTTTCAAACCATGCAATGAACATGGTTTCGTTTTGCACACTTACAGTAACTTCGAGACTACCAAAGTGGCCTGGCTGAGTACCCCTTTGGTTTGCAATTGAACACATTTCAATATAATAAAGATAAAATATACAGCTTTTTAAAACCAACAGCTTTATCGTGTATTTTCAACCATTTATGCACAGATGTAACGAAATCTTGGACTTGCTTTACACTGTAGATTAAACATTAATTTAGATAACTAATTAGAGCGTGGAAGTATAATATTAATAAAGAATTTTATCCTTTTTTGCACTTGATTTTTGCACAGAGACGACAACAAAATCGAAAAATCTGATTTATAATATCGGGGCATTTATTTGCTTAAAAATATTCTTTTCTTAAAAATTAAATTAAGTAAAATTGTTTACATTTTTTTTTCTAAATTGGGGACGATTATAAGGACACAAATTTCAATTTTATGTTTTGGACATTAGCTTTCCAAACTTGTCTAATTTCCCACTGAGACCCTCTTCTGTTGAAGGACAAACCGTGAAACAGACCGACCACTGACTCATGGTCCGGTAAAGAGGTCACTTTGTACCCGAAAATAGAGTACGAATCACCCTCACGATGACACTTGAAACTTCGAGAGCCGCCATCTTGAATTTGGAAATTTGTGAAATACACATTTTTAAGTTTCATCGATCCAATTTTTTGAAGGTTTCAAACTGCAAGAACAAGTAATGCAAAACTTATAACTGATTTGATGGACATCAAAAAAGTTTAAAAACAGCAAATCTACTGAAAAGCTTACCGCCTATGAGGCGCCACTTGAATAAAATATAACACTAATCAGACATTTTCAGGCCTTCGGAAGTATAGTCTAAAATTGGTTGTTTTTACGGATGTCATTTATTCAGGACCCCTGAGGGGAACACCTAGATTCGAACGAGTGGCATTACCGATAACTTCAAATTTCGCCATTTCGGCACTGCTGCACACGTGACCGCAAAAACTGGCCTACTTAATTAGGAGGTCCTTAATTAGTCATAGAGGTCACTATCAAAGAGTGGAGGGTTGAGCTTGGTTCATATTGGATTCCTGGCTTTTTGCACACATTCTATTCTATTCTATTCTATTCATTACCCTGCAGTCAGTACATAGTACCATGTGGCAGGGGGGATCATCATA
>JAQGBX010006954.1:0-11917 GCA_034698745.1 Megaphyllum sjaelandicum | reverse complement strand
TTGCAAATGTATGCTCAAAATACGTGGAAAATTTTGAAAATTTGAACAGGGGAAACCTGGAGAATTTTGCAAATTTACAGTCTAAAAAAGTGAACAATTATGAAAATTTTTAAAAGAATGAGAATTTCAGAAAATGAATGAATGATCATGGGCCCCTTCTTTTGATGGGTCCCTAGGCTTGAGCCTTGTCAGCATTATGGATAATACGGCCCTGATTAAATTTTATAAAATCTACATACTGTATAATATTGCAAAGAAACCAGTCCTTAATTTTTTCAAATAACCAATGAAATTAGAAAAACTTAAAAATAATTAATATTGAAAAGTTTTGCATGTGCAACCACTTTGCTTATATGAAGCCTATACATGTATACATCATTCTATAAGCTTTGTTAATTTTCAAAAAATGAATTTTTTTCAGTTGTTTTGTGCAATTCACTTATGAATAATAAGTATTATCTGAACAGCGTACTTAGCTATATTCTGGCAATATTTATGGATTTTAGCAACATTTCTCTTATATTAGCTAGAATAAAAATATGGAGAAGAATTTACTCCATTATGTCCTCGGAAATTGTAGAAAATTTGTACCTGGAAAACGTGGAAAATTTTGCAAATTTCTTCTCGGAAAACGTGCAAAACTTTTGCAAATTTGTACTCGGAAATCATGCAAAATTTTGCAAAAAGTACACGAAAAACGTGCAAAAGTTTGCAAATTTGTACTTCGAAAACGTGAAAAAATTTTCAGATTAATACTCAAAAAACGTGGAAAATTGTGTTAATTTGTACATGAAAAACGTGGAAAATTTTGCAAATATGTACTCCGAAAATGTGGAAATTTTTGGCAAATTTCCACTCGGAAAAGGGGCCTTAAGCTAACCTAGTAGAAGTATTAGTTTTGGATTGCCATGACTGCGTTGAATTTCCCTGACTTTCATTCAAAAAAAGAAACACCATATATGTTCATTTCTTTTTTATAATTACCGACTACTAATTTTTTTTTAAAATAACTATACTTTGAAGACAAACTCCCAGACCTGGAAAATCTGGAGAAGTCAGGAAACTTGAAAATAACCTGAAAAAGTCAGGGTAGAATGGTTTATTTTGAAAAAGTCAGGGAAATTCAACGCAGTCAATGCGATCCAAAATTAATACCTTGACAGGGTCTATTTTACGAGCTGAAATTTGCAAAAATTTTGCACGTTTTCCGAGTACAAAATTAAAAAATTTCATACGAATTCCAAAGACAAATTAGCAAGATTCTATTGGTTTTCTGAGGCCAAGTTTGCAAAATTCTTCAGATTTTCCGAGTACAAATTTGCCGAACTTTCAACGTTTTGCGAATACAAAATTGCCAAATTTTCAAAAATATTTCATACAAATAAAAAAAAAATTTAAATCCTTTATTTTAATTTTTAAATGTTCTGTAACTTCTTCCAAAACCGACTTTTTGGACGTATGTTTTGGACAGGGTGTGTAGAGAGTCCAAAAGCGAGTCATTTAAGATGGGAAACCTATGGCAGGGTTTCACCAGAAATTTCATTTTCAACTTCCCTGACTTTTCCAACTTTTAAAAAAAATTTCCCTGACCCAAATTGACACTGGAAAATTATTTCGTTAAATTTACTAATGACAATTTTGAAAATTCACATAGACAGAACAATTTTGTGTTCGGAAAATGTTTTAAATTTCTGCTCCGAAAAAGTGAGAAAATTCACAATATTGTCTTCGGAAAACCTATGGAGAATTTTTCAAATTTGTACTCTGGAAACGTGTAAAATTTTGAAAATTAATACTCAGAAAACGTGGACAATTGTGTTAATTTGTACTCGGAAAACGTTGAAAATTTTGCTTTTTTGTACTCTGAAAACGTTGAAAATTTTGAAAGTTTGTACTCAGAAGACTTGGAAAATTGTCTTAATTTTGTACATGGTAAACGTGTAAAATTTTTCTCATCTGTACTCCTAAAATGTGGAAAAGTTTTTAAAATTTGTATTGGAAAATTGTGCTGACCAATATTTTGCAAAATTTACGAACTAAAATATTTTGAAAAGTTAACTAATGACAATTTTAAGAATTAAAATAAAAAATTAAAAAAAAATTATGTATGATATATTTTTGAAAATCTGGCAATTTTGTATTCGCAAAACGTGGAAAATTTTACAAATTTGTACTCAGAAGACGTGGAAAATTGTGTTAATTTGTACATGGTAAAGGTGTAAAATTTTTCAAATCTGTACTCCGAAAATGTGGGAAAGTTTGGCAAATTTGTACTGGGTAATTTTCATGACCATTGAGAATGTCGTAAAAATTGACATATTTCGCAAAATCTGCGAAGGAAAACATTTTTCAAAGTTAACTAATGACAATTTTAACAAAGGAAATTTGGCAGACATCACAACTCTGATAATTTTCTCAATTATTATCATTATTAAAATATGAAAGGAAGTTGGTCATGGCCGATTCAATATAGGAACTATCCCAGCATTCACCTAAAGGGATTGTGGGAAACCATGAAAAACCACAATCAAGGATAGCCGACACAGTAATAGAACCCGGGTCTACCGAATGCAAGATGAAGATGCTAACCTCAAAGCAAACTTGCCCGGTAGCTGAAATCGGCAAAAATTTACTTTTATTTTTATAAAATTAAACTCTATAGTTTCGTCTGTAATTTAAAGCAATTTGAAGCCTTTGAGGAAATGGGAAAGACGCGAAGATATTACAAGTTTCCCCAAAAGTTACACAATTTTACAAGTTTACCATGAACAAATTTACACAATTTTTCCACGTTTTCCGAGTACAATTAAATTTGCCAAATTTTTCGCATTTTTCGAGGACAAAATTGCAAAAAAATTTACTATTTTTGAGCACAGATTTTTAACATTTTCCGAATTCAAAATTCTAACCTTGGAGGTTTGGAAAAAGTGAAAAATTTGGCAAAAT
Source organism: Megaphyllum sjaelandicum (assembly GCA_034698745.1). NCBI lineage: Eukaryota > Metazoa > Arthropoda > Diplopoda > Julida > Julidae > Megaphyllum > Megaphyllum sjaelandicum. The sequence goes on along the minus strand of JAQGBX010006954.1, from coordinate 8,971 downwards.
TGTACTCCGAAAAGGTGCAGAATTTTGCAAATTTGTCCTCAAAATTGAATTGATAAACGATGAAAACTATCAACATTTTTCATCATTTTTCACATTTTTCATGAAAAGCGGAGGAATATTTTCGAGTTTTGATGAAAAAAAATCATTTCATTTCAAATGTTAGTTTGTAAAAAAAGAACTTACTCGTAAAATAAACATTGCTTACTCCAAAAAGTTGAGCATTTGAAAAAAAATTTACATGTTTTCCATGATTTTTGTCCATGTTCAGGGTTCCCCCAAAAATTCTATTTTTAACTTCCCCTTCTTTTTTAGGTTTTAAAAAAAATTCCCTGACCAATGACCACGTCAAAATTTGACATATTTTTTTCAAAATTGACACTGGAAAATATTTTTTTAAATTTATTACTGACAATTTTAAAATAAACGTTAAGATTTAGTTTTTTTAATTTAATAAAATTGCTTGAAAACGTTAGAAAATGTAACAATTTTATATTTGCTAAATGTTGAGAATTTGAGCTAGAAAAACCTAGAGACTTTTGCAAATTTGCTTCAGAAAAAATTGAAATTTTTTAATTTTTTTCTTAGGAAATGTTGAAAACTGTACGAGTTTACACTTGAAAAACCTTCAGACTTTTGCAAATTTGCTTACGAGAAAATCCTCGGGAAGAATATTTGGTAAACTCGTCCTCGAAAAATATTAAAAGTTTTGCAAATTTGTCGTCGAAAAATGCTGAAAATTTTTTAAATTTACTCGAAAAAATTTGCAAATAATTCTTTAAATTTTTGCAAATTGTACTCAGAAAATTACAAGATTATTTTTTAATCTTGTGTATAACAGGTGTATAGCAGGTGTATAACATCCAAGAACAGTCCACAGAAATTCGTTTGGCCTCTCAAGCTAAGAGAGCCTAATAGGATAAGATGTTGGTCATGGCCGATTTAATTAACATAGGAACTATCTCAGCATTCGCCTAAAGGGATTGTGGGAAACCATGAAAAACCACAACCGAGGATAGCCAACACGGGAATCGAACCCAGGTCTACCGAATGCAAGACGAGAATGCTAACCTCAAAGCAAACTTGCTCGGTAGCTGAAAACTGCCAAAATATCCTTTTATTTTTATAAAATTAAACTCTAGTTTCGTCTGTAATTTAAACACATGTAAAGCCTTTGAGAAAATGGGAATGGCGCGGATATATTGCGTAGTTCCCCAAGACCTGGAAAATTGGAAAAGTCAGGGAACTTAAAAATGACATGAAAAAGTCAGGAGAGAATGGTTTATTTTGAGAAAGTCAGAAAAATTCAACGCAGTCAAGGCGATCCAAAATTAATAATTTTACATGGTTAGCTCGGGGCCCATTGTCAGAGTAGAAATTTGCAAAACCTTTACACATTTTTGAAATACAGATTTTCATACTTTTCTATGTTTTCCATGTATAAATTTGCACAATTGCCCACGTTTTCCGTCTACAAATTTTCAACATTTTTCGAATACTTAATGCTGCCATTTCAACGTTAATTTTCAAAATTGTCGTTAGTAAATTTTAAAAAAAATCACCATGCAGTGTCAAGTTTGAAAAATATATTACTTTTTCACGTGATCATTAGTCAGGGATTTTTTTTAAAACCTGGAAAATTCAGGAAAGCTGTAAATGAATTTCTGAAAGAACCCCGTTGTATTTCATGAAACGTATGAATTTCAAGTTAACTTGATTATCTACAGTAGAATACGTCTCTGTAGTTAGTAAGTTTATCGCAAATTATTCCTGAAGCTATACTCCGTTATTTCAATATTATTACAAACAACAATTTAAACATTATCATTTAATGAATACGATATTTCCCCCTCAAAAATTTACAGTACGTTTCATGAAAAATAATTATATTTTCTTTAAAAAATTGTTCATTTCATCTTTAAAAAATAAGACTGAAAAACAATACTTTGCAGTTTACTTAGAGAAAATTAAGAAATGTGACATAAAAAAATTCCCATACGATTCTTCGGCGAATTTTTGTGCCAAAAATATCCCCAACCTTATGCTTCGTATTTTCGCGTAAATCGAAGCATGTAATCGTTTTTGGTATTTTTGTGTTTTCTTTTCCTGATTTTTTGTTTCAAAAAGCTACAAAAATATCACGATTTTTTCGATCTTTAATTTAAAAATAAACCGAAAATAAAGTGCATTTTTTTTGGTTTATTTAAGGTTCAGTTTGAAGTTCTTTAAAAAAAAAACCTCAAAAAATTTACATGTTGTTCCGATTTTTAGTTACAAAAAGCCACAAAAAATTTAGGTTTTTTTTTCGATTTTTAGTTTAAAAAATGACCTCAAAAAATTAACATTTCTTTCGATTTTTAAATGAAGCCAACTTGCTCGGTACTCGTAATAAACTTGAAAAAAATTCAAAATTGAAAATAGTATGTCAAATAAGTTCAAAATCGCGTAACATTTCAAGAAGCTTATCAAAAATGCCACCTTGCAATTTCTCATAGAGTCTTGCAAAATTATTATCGGATTCAGTAAAATTCTTGTAAAACTGCGTAACATTCTCACAAACTTTTCAAAAATTCTCAAACGCCCAGGAAATAGCCACCAAACACATGAAATTGCCATCACATTTCCACGAAAATCGTAAAATTACTACCAAATTTCCACGAAAAACGTCAAATTTGCACTAAACTCATGGAAGTCCTATCAAAACTCCGCGAATTTCTCATCATATCTAACAATATTATCATGGAATCCCATAAAATTATTGTAAAACTGTCTAAAATTATTTCTCATAAACTTTCAAAAAGTGTTAAGCGACCAGAAAAGTCTCCTCAAATTTCCAACAAACTCCTGAAATTCCCATCAAATATCCACAAATTTCATGAAACTCCCATCCAATTTTCACGAAACTCATCAAATTCTGGCACGACTTGATGAAAGACGCTGAAACGCCATCCCAAGACATAAAAGCTGAATTGGGGCAAAAGAGGATGACCGCTAGCAACAGTACTAGAGTCAGCACGTCCTGGAGCAAAGTATTGAAGTGCTGGTCGTAGGCTGATCCTTTGTCGACGGACATCAAGAACGGACAATGATGCGTCTCTACTCCTGCAGTGTCACAGTCTTTTTGAAGATTTTCTCTTTACATCAGAAGGGCCATCGAAAGCTGCTCCTGGTTCAACGTGTCGTACTCTCGATGGCAAGCGTGATACAAGCAAGAAGCGCTGCCCTGATAAAAATAGACAGCCCGGAAAATCTCGAAGACATTGGCCCGCAACAGGTAATTCATCTGATCCTTGGTTAACAGTGCCGAGAAACGACAGATTCCCCGGGCGAACCTGACCAGTTTTTGGATGGAGATCATTAAGAGCAAGTCCAGAAGCCACTCTGGCTGCTCGCCAGCAGCTTCGTTGGAGTAGCACTCGCGGCAGGGTTCTCCACTTACGCAGTCTGAGTGCTGCTATTTTCTCACAACTCAAGTCGAGCCATCGATCTCGGCATTTCCGTTCCGTCAACTTAAACCTTAATCTGAACACCCAAGTCAAACTTTTAATTTTGTTTTGGTCCGGATCCAGAAACTCACGTTTGGTGGACAAGGGTAGGGCAAAACCAGCAGTCGGTGAACATGACCATCGACCGACTTCGGGTAGTGATCCTGGATCACGATTGGTTTCCGGTATTGATTTATTTTCGCAGATGCCACTGGTGTTTTTTATCGGTTTTAACGTGTCTCTCTGCACTGATGGTGAACCCTTAAATGAAATTTCCGCTTCTTGCAAGCAGGCTGCAATTCCTCGATGGCGCCGTCGTGCATGTGACCGCCGTTGCAGGAGTGCCTCTGCAGCTTCTTCTATATTCTGGTTCGCAGCATCTCTATATATTCTGCTTTACCGTCATCACCAAACTATATACAGGAGTAAAAAACCGTTTCATTTTCAACATTTTGATTACGATTCTCCCTCGCATGCATGAAACCATTGTCCAAGGCCATCCTCCCAGTACATAGACTGACATAAACTACATTTCTGGCAATTATGGTCATCACAATACTATACTCACCCAATTTTCATGCAGTTGCTGGAGCATTTGAATAACCTGCATTACTAGCAGCATTTCGGGATCTGCACAGTAATGTCGCAGCAGCCACGGAAGGGGCATCGAAAAGCCCTCTATAGGCTTCATTCTGAACCGATCTTCTGAAGAAGGCTTTGCAAGAATTGCAAGCCAAACCTCCGAAGTGAAAATTCTTGGCGTTGTCTGAGCAAATGCCGCAGCGCTGCCTGGGCTTCTCAACGCCCTCCAAAGATCGCGCCATGGGCAAAACCACCCGAAGTAGCATTGATAGCTAATATCCGAAAACATAAATTTACAATAACCTTAACCGTTTTTTTGAAATATCAGCGTTGGTACCAACATTTTTTTTAATATTTCTTGAATTTTTATATATATTCTAAGATTTTTTTAAAAAACTTTCAGTGATTTTTGTCAAAATTTCTATGACTATCCGACTAGTCTATTTCTAAGATTATACGATTTTTCAAGAATGTTTTGTTGATTTGCTATAATTTTTATTATACGTGTATGGTTTTTTTTTACATATTTTAAGATTTTTTTAAAAAACTTAATGATTTTGGTGACATTCTTTACGAGGTTTTAAAAGTTCCTACGATTTTTTATGAATTTTTGTAAATATTCTATGATTTTTATTAAACGTTTACAGTTTTTACATATTCTAAGTTTTTTTTAACTTCCAATGTTATTGCTAACTTTCTTTATACGAGGTTTTAAAAGTTTCTGCAATTTGTCATGAATTTTTGTAACTTTCTTATGATTTTTATTGGACGTTCTACGTTTTTTTTAAATATTCTAATATTTTTGTAGCAGAACTGTAGATGATTTTCGTAACATTTTCCACGACCTTTTAAAAGACTATCACGATTTGGTATGATTTTTTGCAGATTTGATATGATTTTTATTAAACGTTCTGCGTTTTTTTTAAATGTTCTAACTTCTATGATTTTTTTAAAATGAATTACGGTTTATCATATATATCTATATATAAATAGATATATATTTTAAAAATGCCCTCACTTTTTATAAATTATGCAAGTTTTTGAAAGTTTTGACGATTTGTTATGAACTTTTTTAAATTTTTTATGATTTTTATTAAACGTTCTACGTTTTTTTAAAATGTTTTATAATTTTTTTTAATTTTCTATATATTTCTTTCAAAATGTCTGTACTGTTGTTATTTTGATACAACTTGGGAGCTACAAAAGCTCCAACCAGCAGAGTTAAAGAAAATAGTATAAACGAAAATTTTCAATAGCTTCCACTTGCAAATTACTGTACTCTAAATGGGGTAGTTTCAAGCCTTTGGTCTTGGGCTCTCGCGTGCATATTATTCAAAAATTAGACACTCTTATAAGTAGGATATGAGTTCCACAGTATCAGACAAATACTGTGGCTCCTACTTCAACTCGCTCCAGGATTAGGACCCTGAAGTGCTACAAGGACGACACACGTGCAAACTTATGCTAAGGGGAAAAAGAAAAAACAACTTACCTTTGACGACCTTTTCACTCTATAAGTTCCGCCTTGTTTTCTCTCCAGGTTTGCTAAAACACACAAATAAAAACACGCTTCCAAAGTATTAACACTTTATGGCACCGTGTACCATATAATAATGCTTATTACAATTTTACTGCTAAGTACTACACAAGTCCTAAGCAAACAATGCAACACGTGAGGCTTAGACACACTAGGCCTCACTCAAAAACACATAAACGATCAGAAAACACTTTTCTAATACTTACAAAATATGGTTCAATTAATTGCAATTATATTCGCCACGATTGAATTTGATCCCAGGTTTCCTATGGCTTGATTTCAGCAATGTTTTTTCTTAAACAAGTCCCACCAACACATGGTGGTCAAGTCTACTCACACTGAGTAAGAAAGGAACGTCCACACACTTTGAAATCCAGAACAGGAAGGAAGGAACTGAAAGTGAAGGGGCAAAGTTCACCAAAAAGTGGGGTCTACATGGGACCCCTTGCTGAAAACGCCACGGGAAACCTGGTGGCCAAAATGGGACCACCCACAGGTCCACGGCACTCCCCCAAGCATTCAAATATTTCCCGCCTTTTTTGAAGTTCTAATTTGGATGCTAGTTAGAGCGCCGTAAAACTTAAGCTAACACTTAGCTTAACGCGCTGTTTAAATCTAACATGCACGCCGAGAACATACAAGCAATTAGTATACACTGACGTGACAACATGCAAATGTCATGCCCCACGTGAGGTGCTCAGGTGAACACCAGAAGCGACGCGCGCGGTGTTACAGCACCCTGTAACCGATAGCGCGCACCTTACGTGGCTGCTACCAACCCGAAATTACATGCACATGCAATAAAAACAACATGTACATATCTTAAAATTTTCTATGAGAAGATTTTTCTAAATAAAGTTAACGAGAATTTTAACATTTTTCTGAGTATCAGCAATATCAGTAACATTAATTTTTAAAAAGTTTCATGATTAATTTATAACTTTCAATGGTTTTAGTAACATTTTCTACGAACTTTTTCAAAGTTTCTACGATTTCAATGACCGATGATGTGCCACTCTGCGCGTATCGAGCGCGTAAACCACGCTGCAATAACACTATGAGGAATGTCGCGGAAATAATCCGGCCAAACATTTCCTCATTTTTTAAACCAGAGCTCGTCATATAATCCAATGAATGCCAATGTGTCACTCAGCATGAATGCGGATGCAAGGTGCCACGAAAGTAATTACGTAACTTTATGGCAAAATTCCACTTGTCCAAGAAAAATATACACTCGGGTGCCCCGAGTGTAGAAATATGCTCCTATTCCATTCCACTTGTCCATCGTGCATTCTTCGTTGAAATCGGTGCAACTTGCTGAACTGTTCCACTTGTCCAAAAAAGAGTGCCCTGAGAGTACCCCGACTGCTTGGACTCAAGAGCTAGTGTAGCCAGAGCAGCCGGATGGAGTAAGCTATGACGTCATGAGGACGCACGGCGCCAAAAATATCATTACTTCCGGCTGCACTGGCTAGCCAGTGCTCTGCCCTTATGTGTGGACAAGTGGAATTCACCATTAGTTTACGCCTTTTAAATGCGAGGTTACCTAATGCATGGTTCCCCCAGACTTGGAAAACCTGGAAAAAAAGTCAGGGAAGAATGGTTTATTTTGAAAAAGTCAGGAAAATTTAACGCAGTCATTGCGATCCAATATCAATACTTCTACGAGGTTAGCTCATGCAGGGATCATTTTTTACCATTTAAAAATTTACAAAATTTTCCACGTTTTCCGATAATGTGTATAATTAGCCCAATTTTTCCAATTTTTAAGAATACAAAATGTACATATTTACACAATTTTCCTCGTCTTCCGAGAATTAATTTGCCAAATTTTCCACGTTTTGCGAGTACAAATTAGCAAAATTTTCCCCGTTTACAATGTAAAAATTTACACAATTTTCCTGATTTAGGGGTCAATCAAAAAGGACGTGTGTGTAACCTATAGGGGTAATTTAAAAAGGACGCCATGACCATCATTAATGTTAATGACTTCATTAATGATTATTGTAAAAAACTTAATTTATAAAATGCTCAGCTCGAGTCACATAAACATCGCATTTTAAAGTTGCAATTTACTCACAAGCTACGGAAATATCTGCCCATTTAATATAATTTAACATATTCTACAACCAAGACCTGGAAAGATGGTCATGGCCGATTTATTACAGGAACTATCTCAGCATTTGCCTAAAGGAATTGTGGGAAACCATGAAAAACCACAATCGAGGATAGCCGACACGGGAATCAAACCCAGGCCTACCGAAAGCAAGACGAAGATGCTAACCTTTAAGCCACCTTGCTCGGTAGCTCATTCTGTTAATATATTTATAATGGCGTTTGAATTTTTTAAATTTAATTCATTAGAAAAAAGTAGGAATTTTGTTTAAAAGGATTTATATTTAATTAAACGTTGTTTAAATTCATATATTTGTTTCAGTCGGGTAACGAATTAATATTTTAAACTCAATTTTTTACAGAATTCATTTTTTTAATGAATTTACGATGAAATTTTGTTTAGGAAACTGTATTTTTAATTTTAAAAGAATTAATTTTTTTTAATTTTGTCAAAATATTATCGAAACCTAAATATACGTAAAAAATGAAACTTCATTCTAAGGTTTTTTTAATAAAATAACATTTCTCTCATCTTTTGTTAAATAAAATGTAAATAAATATGGAAAAAATGCAAAATTAAAATACAATTTTCCACATTAGTTAGGGAATGCATTTTTTTACGTTTATTTTTTTTACGTTTTAAAATTTAAATCAATTAAAAAATTATAGGGTAATGCCCTCAGTTCTTTGAGAAACCGCGACCAGGAAATTAAAATCCTCGCAAGTTTCGCTCTGGTGACCCTTGTCTCTAAGACAAGGGTTGCCTGCAATTAAGGGATTAACGCTAAATTAACCAAGAAGGGACCGCCTTACCTTCAGGACACGAAGGGGTTCCGCATATCCGCCTTGACCCAGACGGCTGGTTACCTTCTGGTACAGGTCTGTCTGAGGTCCGGCTTGGTTTAATCCCTGTAATAAAATAAATGAGAAAAAGATTAAAAGCAGAAACGCAAAATAGGAAAAACACGATCATAAAATATAGATGAAAAATACGATCGTAAAAACTTTCAGAAACCTAAAAGAGTAAAGTTTCAAGGCACCTGCCATTGGTTTAAAAATATTCCAAATTATCCCACCAATTGCAAAGAACCCCGTTCGAAAAGTGCTTCCATTGGTTTAAACAGGTGAAATTTCGAAGTGAAATATCCACCTGAAGAATATAAAAGCGAGACATTTTCTATGTTCAACACATTGTCCTAAACGTGTGTGGCCAGGAGTGTACAGCCTGCCACACTGCATATGTTAAATTTTGAAT
>JAQGBX010006953.1:0-11918 GCA_034698745.1 Megaphyllum sjaelandicum | reverse complement strand
TTCCCGGGTCGGCTATCCTCGATTGTGGTTTTTCATGGTTTCCCACAATTCCTCCAGGCGAATGCTGAGATAGTTCCCTGTGACGGCCATGACCGTCTTCCTAACCTAATCCCATCCCACCCTCCTAGTTTAAAATCCCACATACGGGTAAATTAATTAAATTGAGAATTTGGGGTCAATCAAATTGTTTAATGATCCCCCTGCCACATGGTAAATCGAATGGTAATTGAATTGAAATCAACTTATGATGGAATCAACATTGTCATTTAATCATGCAGTCTACATTTAGTACATTAACTGCAGTAATAATAGCGCTGCACTTTTTGCATAATGTAGGCTACTGTTTCAGGAATTCCTGTTATCGCTTAAATTCTTCTAAATAAACACAACTCTTGAGTTCGCCCACACGACAGTAGGAAGAGTTTCTAGGAAAGAACAAAATTAATTAAATGCACTTGATCGGAATGAAAATCAATACTATACAAGATACATGGCTATGATGGCTGTTTCTTTTCAAATTCATGACTGAACACCTATGTTAAATACTTGTTCAACGAAAAGTACAATGAAATATTAATTGCCATACCATAACACTACTCCAATATTTGAACTGCAATCATACATGCGATTAATTCGAAATCTTTCAACCTATCAGCGTACGTCTTCAAGATTGCACACGTCTGTTTATTCAGGCTAAGTTGCTAGTTGCTGTTTCACAATTTCCAGAGAATTTAATTCTACCGCTCTTAAAATATGGTATGCCCCATCTTAGAGAACTCAGTGACATTATGTTAATTTTATTCCCAGGCGATAGAGCAATTGACATAGGGCATGTTTCCTAAAACGAATTTACAAAATTAAACTGCGAATATTTACTAGAGGAGAAACTAAAAAGATTTCCTCAACATAGCTTCTTTCTCATGGATGCATAGGAACTGTTTTTTAAGATTTAAAAAATCAGTATCGATGTCCGATGTCGTTTCTTGGAATTTTTTTAATAATTTCACACGCTATATTTTTGATACCTAGCAACATATACTGAACGAGTTATTATACATTATCCAACCAAATAAACCCTGAGTATATTGACCATGATCATGTACTGTAACAGGGTGGCAAAAAAGTAGTTTAAAATAGTTTAGAGGTTCCATTTGCAACATTTAATTATCGATCACCACCCAACAAGTGCCTTCAGGGCTTCTGGTATGTTTGTACCCGTGCATAACACTGCTACATTACAAGAAAGCTCTAGGACCAGCTTTGTTTTTAGGAATCGTGCTTTCTTGTAATGTAGCAGTGTTATGCATCGGTGCAAACGTACGAGAAACTCAGAAATCATTTTTGTGGCGATTGATAATTAAATGTTGCAAATGTAGCCAATGAACTAATTTTTCGACGCCCTACAACTTTCTATTAAATTCAGCGTCCCATGGTTCCTATATGTCCCCGTTGTCTGAATTACGTTTGCTGGACCCATTCTGGAGATTAGGAGGGTGCAGCAGACTTTTTTGCCACCCTGTATATGTATGCATGTTCGGAGGAATGGCAGTGAATGTAGCAGACAAGCTCTTGTGCAGTATCTAATGCATCGTTGTCCTCAAACATTATTGCCCTGTAGGGATAGGTTTACAAGTATGTGTTTGACTATATCATTTCCTAGGCTACTCCAATAAACGCTCAGTTGGAAATCTTGTCGTGACAATATTTTTCTTACTATCTAACATCGCCTACGTAGGGCAGCCACGCATGATATACGGTTAAATAACATTGCTTCCATATAACAAATGTGTCTAGTTTTATTTTATCCGCTTAAGTTGTCTTCCCGGAAATATATGTCTAACATTTTTATTGATGCCTCAGAAATCAACTTATATTGCGAATTTTCACTTAATTAGTTTCGTAAGATCATTGCCTAGCTCGTGTTACGTTTCTGGAGTTGCCATGAGGCGAAAAGAATGAAGTAATTACAATACTATAGATGGTTGAATCGATTTACATGTATACAAGAAATGCATGTAATGATTGGCCTCATATTTCATAATTATCCGTAATTAATTTCATTTTAGCAATATCATTTGATGAAGTGGATTTATACTACATTCTATGAAAGTTCAGAATATATATTGATCGTAGACTTAAGTCGAAATGCAATTCAAAAATTCATTAAAAATAAGTATAGATTTGCACATTTGTATGCATTGCAAAATATATGACGCTGTTAAAATGTAGCCTAATTTCAAAGTGTTTTCGCGTCATTGCATTTTTTTCGAGGCACTTGAAAAACGTATTATCGTCATTGTAATTTGTGTATTTTGCAATGCATACAAATGTGCAAATCTATGCATATTTTTAATGAATTCTTGAAATGCATTTCTTTAGTTCAATGTCTATGCATTTTAAAATGCATTTTTTTAAACGCAGAAATGTGTTTGGAAATGCAATACAGAGTTCCAAGCCATACATACTGTATTTTCAAATGTATTTTTAATGCATTTCTTTGATATGTGGGATATCATTGTACAGATCATCAAAATAATTTTTCTTGCAAATATGTGCTTGAAAAACTCATAATTTTATTAAATTTTATAAATTCGATCTTACGACTTTTGAAAATTCTCAAGTGCAAATCGTATGGTTAAGTAATCGAGGTACGATATTATAGTCTATTGATGATTTTCGATGATAGTTTTATGGTTTATTCTTTTGCAAGAATATATGGTCTCATTTCAAGAGATTTTGCCACTCTTCGAAATGCGTAAAATACCTTTACGTTTTATTTTGAAATTCTCATTTTACGTCTGTCTTAATTAACCATTTATTTTCAAACAGCTTACATTTGTTGAGTTTATTATAGATGCACTATTATAAATGTAATTACACTGTAATGTCTCTATAAATGGATCGTTTGCAAACTACAAAGGGGGCATTTGCATTCTCTTAACATCTTGTTAGAAACCTACATTTTATTCATTTGAAACAGACTACCCTAATTATTTCTTATGTCGTTATCCATAACGTCCTACAGGTAGGCTATGTTAGATCCCTGACTTATTTTTTTACAATTTTAGCTTCGATCTTTAGAGAAATTTTATCTTTCAACAATATTTTTTAGTTTCAGTTTTGATGAAACTAACCTCTCTTATTTTGGTTAATTACATATCATAACTATCATATTTTTGCTTGGATGGATTCATATATACAGTTAGTTAGGAGAATATAGACAAGCTTATTTTAGTCCCATTAAAAGAAATAATAGAATCCATTTGCTTATTTTATTGATGAATGTGATACGTCTTTCAAGTAGCAGCAACGCAGACATCTCCGAGCAAAAATAATCTGCTGGGTTATTTCAACTTGTTGCTCACATTGAAATGAACACAATGAATACAATGAATGTTTATTGAACAGTGATTACTCACGAGTGAATTCTAAACATATTTGAATAACCACCTTAACAAAATATTAGCGTGGTTGCGAGTCAATCTTCCCGCATCGATGCTTTTTAAAACTTGTACTAAGAATAATTCGATTGTGGGTGTTGTTCTGACAACAGACATTCAAAGCTTTTCGAGCTATTTATCACCGTTTATCTAATCTTTTGGCTTAAAGAAGTAACGAACTTAAGTTTCATTTCCCCAGGGCTTCAAAACCTGCGGAAATAGCAGGATTCTGCAAGTTGTGTTCGAAAATGTGTTTACACCATTCACCTAAACAGTATATTTTTCCTGCCTCGTGTGAGCTAATATAATAAGCAGCTTAAATTATAGGGGAGGGGTTTGCAAATTTAATATAAGCACGTTTCTTTTACAAGCATTGCACATCTCGTCTGCCATCATCCCAAATCGTCCACAACGCCTACATCAGCTTTTGCTTTTAGTCACGTGGTGCAACACTCATCCACCGTTGCATACACCATTGTTTACTTTTGACATAATGAATTTGATTCAACAGTTTTAATTAATCGATCAGATTAACTTGTCAGCGGATTTTTATTGTTTAGGTTGAACGTCCTTATATAAGCGCTTTTCGGACAGCAGGATTATTCGCACTGAAAACATGCTGATATTGAATTTGCATGTACACTGTATGTACTTTCTGTATTAGAAATATCCTGCGACTTAATCTACAAGGGTTTCAGCCTGGCAGTACTTAGCAGCTTAGCAGTATTGCATAATATCGGTTATATAAGAAATTTCATTTCTGGGCCCCTTTACACATACAGTGTTATGCATAAAGTAGCTCAGAAAAGGTTTTAAAAATTGTGTCGAGATTTTTCTGCTGAAAATCAAAAATAACTAAGAAACATAATAAAAAAAATAAAACAAACCTCTAAAAAACTGACACACATTTATTGATTTTCTACTGAAAAATCAAAAACAATGAAAATATAATAAAATGAAACAAACATCTAAAAAACCAACAAACATATATTTGATTATTTTTTATTTACATTTATCAATTAATTTCAAGTGTTTTTTTAAAAATTGAACAACAAATTAATATGAAATCAGAAAGAACACAACAACACATTTTACTCCAAAAAAGTTTTATTTAGATTTTGGTTTAAAAGTTGCTTAGAAATGGCGTTTCTTGTATGCAAGTACTACTGCACGTTATAGCCACAATGATAACGGTTTTGAAGGACACTCCGTTTTAACCAAGCTTTGATTAAACCTCAATATTTATTGTTGCAGTGCAATTTGTCTGCCCTATATTATTTAATTTTTATAATTTCTCCCAATTAATTTGTAAAAGCAAATGAAAAGGCTCGAAATTGAAACGCAGTGATCTTTGAGCCTTTCTAAAAATGAAATAACTCATGGCAGGCGAGCCATAAGGTGGCAAATAAACCTTTAGGTAAAAATATACTTAAAATGTTATAACATTTCAGATACATACAGCTTTAATTACATCATTCTTTGATCAAAACAAATTGTACATCAAAATTGCACGTTCTTCTAGCTGCACGCCAAATGTAGAATCGCTGGTCAACCACTTCCTGCAGTACTGAGATGCCTAAGATACTAAGATGCCTAACACCAAGCTTCTTTAGATCAAATACCCCAACGAAAAGATGAGGCATAAATTTATGATCTACTTTTTATGATAACGTGTCTTTAGGGTATCAAAAAACTGAAGTCGTTCGTGTGTTTCGGGCATGGTTTTTTTTTTGCATTTGTCTTTCTCTCAGCTTTGATGTGGCAGAATCCTCTATTACTGTCGTGTTCATTTTTCATCCGATTTTCTCGCAGATGCGCATGCGCAGCTCCGCGTACGTGCTCTGGCAGTTGTCCGTCGCAGATTCTTCCAGTGCCAGTGCTTGGTGGAGCAAGACTGCAGGAAACGCATCGTCCAACGAGCCTGGATTGAGAGCAGGGTGCACGTAAGTGCTCCTCCTATAGATGCGTCTTCAGCATCAGGATGTGAGACACGTTCGTCCCATCTGTTTTTCAACTCAATCGATATTTCTATTCATACAGTTTTCATTCACCGCTGGAATTACTCCATTTGGGATAAAATAGCAGCGACGATGCCAGCCTACCTAGGAGGGCATGTTTCGAAAAATTTGGATCCTCCGAGTAATTCGCTACCTTCTTCGGTGTTACTACACCGTCCAGGAAGAATGCTAAAAGTTGGACAGCAACCCAGCCAGTCCACATATGGTAAGTGGAGAAATTTGCATACTTGTTGATTGTACGGCTATTTGGATTTTTTTTCGGTTATGTCATGAATTCCAGAAATTGGTTGTTCTCCTGGCAAGAAAACAGTTTTGTTTTTGGTAAAAATTTGAATGAAACCAGTTGCGCCACCCGGGGTTAAATTTATTCGGAGAATAATGTTTTTTCTAAATTGTTTCATTGAACCCACATCGATAAAAAAAAGCTTTAGAAAGATATTTTTGGAATTGCATTTTTTTTTGTAATAAAAATGTTTATGAAAATGCATTTTGAAGAGATGTAGTTTTATCCTTGAAATACATTTACTAGTTATTCAAAATATGTACTGTATAGATTATAACTTCCAAGTTAATTCCACTTATCAATTTATGGTTAACCTTTTTTAAAATGTATTTAAATATCCACAAAATACATTAATAAGATTGTATGTAAAACAATTTTTTAATGACATTTAAAATACATTTACTGTGCAACGTACTGTTCAAATGTTTTAAAATTAATTGTGCATTAAAGTATTTTGCAATGTAACAAAATATACATTCTGCAATATATTTTTAATATATTAAAGAACATGTGTATTTGTGATGATGGTTTATAAATGTATTTGCATAAAACGTGACCTGAAGATATTTGGAAACAGAATTTTTATAATAATTTAAAAAAATGCATTTTTCCATATTCCATTTTTGAATAACGCTTTTATTCAATGCACTTCTGGATACATACCCAAATGCATTTTCATTGCATTGGGATAATTTACCTTATGAAATATATTTTATTTTCAAAAATATTTTACAATTTAAATAAATGTATTTAAAAATATATATTCTTCTTAAATATATAACTTCTTAAATATTGTATATTTTACATACCAGAAATGTTTTAAATGTACATGTATATCAAGGTATTTTCATTTGCATATCCTTATGGTCCATCTCAATTTCTGCTCGTTTTAATCTGGTATCGTCAAAGAATTCATGAAATTCATGAAGTCAGGAAGGCTCCATATGGGCATTATGCCCATAATGTTTTATTTCTGCATTATTTTACACTTGCTCAAATTAATTTGAAAGAATATCGTTTAACAATAGGTTTTATTTTTCGTCTAATGTCATGGGTGAGATTATGGCGATGTTGCGAGGTTAAATGATAGTTGCTTTTTCGTAATAAATGCTATGAAATTTTTCATAATCCGTCTTGTGAGGATAATATTTGGAGGAATTGAATGCCAGCATAAGCCCCCAGCGCACAAACCGCGTAGGTGGAAACTTATTCGCTGTTGAGCGAACAATATGCAAATGGTTATTTTCGACGACATTTTATGCAAATGTTGGAAAGGAAAATTCTGCTGAAATATTGAAAGAACTGAATTTTGATAACATTTCTTTGCTGCTGCTATCTTAAATAAATTTAAAGCAATTAGTCTTATCTGGAAGCTTATATTATGTTTTCCATTTGCGATTAATTTATTGCTTCAACATTTTTAAAGCCCAAATTATTCTAGTTTGGCGATAACCTGTTATGCAAACGAGCTTTATCTTAAAAAAGTAAAGAAATATGATATCTCATGTATTTGTTTTTAAAATCTCATACGAATGTACTGGTTAATGCATTCATGTGAGTTTTAAAACATTGAAGTTGATTTTTCTGAAAATTTCAACTATAAAATCACTTAAAAATTGATCTAATGAATAGTGTTTTTTGGTTTATGCTTAAGAGTTGCAATAATGACAGCTTCCGAAATATAAATGGAAATATATATTCTGATATCATTATCATATTTCTATTCTGTCAGTACCTTCTGTAAAGCCTACGAATCTTTTTTTTTACCAAAAATTCAAACATCCTCGCTTCAGTTTTCTCATACGATTGTATTGTTTAATACATACGTGTGAGTTTCAAAAATTAAAGTGAACTTTTCTAAGAATTTCCACTATAAAATCACATTTAAATTGATATATATGAATGGCCGGTTTTTTAGTTTATGCTTAGAGTTGCAAAAATGACAGTTATCAAAATATTAATGGAAATATTTATTCCTATATCATTATCATGTTTTTATTCTGTCAGTACCTTCTGTAAAGCCTACGAATCGATTTTTTACCAAAAATTCAAACATCCTCGCTTCAGTTTTCTCATACGATTGTACTGTTTAATACATGCGTGTGAGTTTCGCAAATTAAAGTGAACTTTTCTAAGAATTTCAACTATAAAATCACATTAAAATTGATATATATATATGAATGGCCTGTTTTTTAGTTTATTCTCAGAGTTGCAAAAATGACAGTTATCGAAATATAAATGAAAATGTTTATTCTGATATCATTATCATATTTCTATTCTGTCAGTACCTTCTGTATAGCCTACGAATCGATTTTTTTTACCAAAAATTCAAACATCCACGCTTCAGTTTTCTCTTTTCTTGGGCTTTGAATAATTTGCCAATTTAGCTTTTATTATCACCCTAACGAAATTGCTGAAGTTACGTCTACACAATTCCTTAATTATTCTCTCGCGCGGTTATTGACTTCTAAATTGCATTATGCATACCCCACGCGTTGATGAAGAAAACTCGCATGAGCACATTTAATAATTTGCTGCCAAGTTTGCATCACAAGCACTTTCCAAAGACCCAAACCGTGAAGAGTTTTTAGCTCAGTGTTTCATAATGTTCGGAGTTAATAGAAGCGTTTATTGGAGGTAACGACATCCTTAGTTGACTGCTTTCAACGTTGTTTTGGATGCATCGCTGAAACAACAAGAGCTTAAAACGAATCTGTTCACTACGTGGGTGTTTTAAATTAATATTTGTTCTAGATCTAGGGGATTCTCAGGCGCCACAGATTGTAGGGGACGCTGCAGGCGACCCAGAATTGATTTTGTAAACCGCGCTATTCATGCATAATTCCTATTATTCCAGGAATATTTGTTTAATGTTGTTTCTTAAATGAATCCGCTAGGTGGTGTGAGCTTCGAAACAGTATCTCTTTTGAAAGTAAACACCTGAGGCGTGATGTCTTACTATAACTATTTGTGCCATTTTAGTATTGCATTCAAAAATCGATTGTTTAACAACATAATTACTGTAATGATACAGGACTTGAATTCGCTTTGAAGCGAATTGATTGCGAATTCAATGTTTGAACATTCCAGTGTTCAAATTGAACCAGGTATGCTTATTTCAAATTTTTTTTGTTTATCAAGATTTGAAAAGTGTAATGTAGGCTACGTTAACACCTACTTTGGGGGGAAAAGTTGAATATATTGTAAATGTACTTTATAAGGAAATACTCGTACTGCAGTATATCAGTATTTACATGCATGTCGTGGTTATCTATACAGAAAATATACATCTAGCCCTTCCTGCATGAATGATGAGTTTTAAAAATGTACTTGTAAAGTAGTCAATATATTTTACCAGAGATTCGTAAATAATGCGGTATATTTGCGCAATGTACATGTACATGTAAAATTATAAATATACATGTGCTGCATGTTGTTTTCCATTTTGCAAGTGAACCATAATTGATACAGTGCATTGTTTTTAAATGCAATTGGGATAATCAGGCAAAAACTTTTACAGCTGATTTACGAATTGTAATTTGGTAGACGTGAAGTTACGCACGTGTGTAAAATCGACACGATAATTGGTTTAAAAAATCACTCCAGGTAAATTATCACTGTTTTTAGGCCAATGAATTCATTCCTTTTTGCACACGTGACCTCACAGCCGCCAAAGAACTATTTTAGAAGCGTTTGCATGAGTACTTCTAACGTTTATGATGGCGGTTTGGTTGGCGTTTCCTGACATTTACCACGTGGCATGCTTCTGTGGTTATGCGGTGCATTATGGTATTAATGAGCAGTCTGTAAATGAGATGTGGTCAAATTCTTCCTACGCGCATCACTGGTACACACTGGCTTCACAGATTCAGTTTAGGAATTCGATACTGCTCCATAATCCAACATTTCACATGACTTCACTGTCAAGAGGAATCTATTTCAACGACAATACGTGCCGGATTCATGATGGGAGTGCTTTTTTACGTTCCGCTTGATCCATCTGTAATGTGCTCTTGCTAAGTCAAGTCGAGGCATTCCAATCCATTGTCACGTCCAAAGCGAACATTAACCGAGCGACGACCAATCAATTGCAACGTTCAAGATAGTACAGTGTCTTATGGAAGGACGTTTAATAATGAAGAGGAAATTACGCTCGCAGTTATATTAACGGACGAAGTAATCTAGAGGAGATATGGTCACAGATATTTCCCAAGAGATGGCCGTACTAGTGCTCCTGTTGCAATATCATGAAGGATTTGGCGAGACTTCATTACCGGTGCAACAACATCTCAAGAGTGTACAGGGTCAATGAGTACCAACGACTTAAGGTAACACCAAGGTTAAGGTTGGTAACAGTCTGAGCCAAATGAAGGTGTGACTTAGCTAAGATTGCGTCTGAGCACAGTATTCCGTACATGTATATTTATTATTATTTTTATTATTATTACAAATCAATCGAAAGCTATAATTATAGCTTGTTGCCGTATACTGTGGTCTGAGGTACGAAGCTCAAAATGGGGTTTGAAATGGAAACTAAAAGCCTTTGTACCACTTATCATTAGTTGGCTGGTAACAATCGCAGGTACGAATCGTACTACTAGTATAAAGTAAAAAAATCTAAATCAAAGTTATTTTATTTCTTAGCTTATTGATAGTTGCACAATGGTCCATTAAATTTACTTTATTGCGTTTAATGTAACCAAGTGCTTTGATCCGTTATGTTTTGCAAATTACCTCTATATGGACATCCTATTTCAAGATAGAACATCTTTGAATAAAGTCATGTGTACACTGTATAAAAAAGGTAAAAGTATACATGAATACACTGTGCGCAGGTACAGGTATACATGTTTACACTGTGAGAAGGTACACTTATACATTATCATGTTTTGTTTCACCATCAAGTGACTTTAACTAATTTTGCATCCACATGTACTCCTACATGTGGACCAGAAATCTTACAGAAAACCATTTGTAGGTTATTTATAGGTATAAACTTATCGTTTATACATCTTAACTTACATGTAGTTTTAAGAAATTGAAAAGGAATACATTAATAGCATTTCATTTTAATATTCATGTTGACATTTATGCTAATTGCGAAGTTTATTTTGAATTTCATTTTGCAATGAACAGTCTCAATCTAAATGCACTTCTTTTGCAAACGGTTTTCTGTACGTCTTCTGGTCTACATGTATATTCGTACATGTAGATGTAAGATTAGTTGAAAGTCACTTGATGGTGAAGCAAAACATGATAATGTTAACGATAAAAAACTAAAAAATTCTTATAAAAGACTTGGCAGTGCACCAGTCTGGTTGATTGTTGGGGTTCCGCTTTATGGACTGGCATACCACAATTAGTGGGCTTCAGATATCTGGAAAATTTTATATTCTCCTCACATCTCTCGATGACATGGCAAATGAAGGCATTCCAAATTAACGATAAACGCGTCAGTGAATTTAAATAAATTCTATATTTTCATCTACAGATTTTACTGACAATTCAAACCTACATTGCCATAGACTTCAACGATGATGTAGTTTAATATGATTTTATCGCAAAACAGTTCAGATGACAATTGAAAGGAAGCAGATTGTAAAAAAATAAGACCTCGGCTGGCATCAAATATAATCACAGTATTCTCAAATTGCAAACCCTCAGAAGTTGAAATGAAATTTTCACCGCTCATTAAGCGTTGCATGCACTTGATAAGGCTTTCCCAACGGCCTAGTTAGCTTCAAAATGTACACGTACTCGAATGAAGATAGTACCTATACAATTTTATCCAATTTTTTCTGAAATAATCTGAAGAGACTGCGATCCTTTTGTGGGATCCTCAATGTTCAGAACCACAGCAATTGCATCGGTTTTTATTTTCTGTTCTCTTCTTGAATGAAACGAATTGAATTCCTTTCACGTCTATATAAAATTCACCATGTCAAAGTTTTGGTAGCATATAAAAGACGCTGGAGAATGCACCAGTATTTCTATTCTCCAGAACTGCAGAATGAAAAGCAATTTGTTACAGCATTTTGTTCGATGGGTTTAATGTGTTTACAGTAATGCATTGTTCACGAGCCCCATTACTCTAAAAGGATGCATCTGTAGCGACCACGTGGCAATGCGAAAACGTCACACGCACGTTCGTTTCGATCCCCTGTGCGTCACCTGCAC
>JAQGBX010006952.1:0-11918 GCA_034698745.1 Megaphyllum sjaelandicum | reverse complement strand
TATCTACTTAAGTTCATCATGTGAACGCATACATGGTTCCACCAGAAATTTCATATTCAACTTCCCTGACTTTTCCAGTTTTTTAAACAAATCTTCCTGACCATTAACAATTAAGGTTAAAATTGACATACAGTATTCCTAAGTTATCTACGATTTTGCAAAATCGACACAGGACAATAGTCAATAGCTTTTAGTTTATATATTGAAAAATTGACCATTTTGACAAATTTTTCAAATTTGTATTCGGAAAGTATAGAAAGTTTGGCAAATTTGTCCTTGGAAACTGTTGAAAATTATGCAAATTTATCCTCGGAAAATGTTGACAAATTTTCACATTTATCCTCTTAAATTGATGACAATTCGGAAAATCTTGTAGATTTGTTGTCTGAAAATGGTGAAATTTTGAAAATTTGTCCTCGGAAACTGTTGAAAATCTTGTAGATTTGTCCTCTAGCTGAAATTGATGACAAATTTGGGCTGCGAAAATTTCAAAAAATATACAAATGGGCGTGGATACATTAATTTTGGATTGTGACAACATAATCAACATTAATACGTTGAATTTCCCTGACCTCTTCAAAATAAGTTATTCTTCCCTGTCTTTTCTAGGTTTCCAGGTCTGGTAAAACACTGACATGATAGTACATGTAATGATGAGATTATTCATTGGCTCATTGTTTTGGAATGTTTGTTTCAAGAAAATGGTAGTAAAACAGCGACGCCTGGTGACTGACTGCATGCATGCCAAAGTGAAATTGTGGTCGCGGGTGGCCCATGCGTGGGAATTTTACCATTTCTTGTCAAACAAGCCTTGACCTCAGACGAACGAGGCAATTTGTTTTAAAATTGCTTTCCGTCTTACAACATGCTTCTTCAGACATTAAAAGGTGATTTAAACGGTCATTAAGCGGTCGCGGTTTAACAAAAACACCTGTTAAACCTCAAGATAAATAGCGGTGTTTAGCGTTTAGCACACCTTTTTGGAAGAAAAGTGCGTGTCTGATGACTACCTTCGAAATCCTCGTCGGGATCACCCTTGCATGTCCCAGTCGCCTCTTGCACGGACTGGAAGGTGGCCAAAGCGAGGACATGCAGCGCCATCTGGCACTCGTGCATTCGGTGTATTTTCCCATTTTTGTTTTATAATTTAGCAGCTAGTCACCAAATGGCTCTCATAGATCAATATAGCATTTCAGGAGAGTAACAGACGATCGAATTCAAGATCTTTAGAGCGAATTATCTGCCACTCTAATCTAATTGAAATGCTAATTCGATCTGAAAGAGTTGGTTGTATAAAAGTCCTTGTCACTGCACAACCTGCAGTGTTCTTGTTTAGGACATCGTAAACTGATTTCTTGTACAACGTCACCATTCCCCCCCCCCCCCCCTCCTTGACCCGGCCGTCCCAAAAACAGTATCGCGCATGCGTAGAAAGCATTGTCCGCACATGGCGTACGAAACTAAAAGTGAGAAGCCCAATCTGACATGAAGTTGGAAGGATTATCAACGCCAAATCTAACATGTGATGCGATCAACCATAAATCAACCTGCAGACAGAAGCTTTACGAATCGTATTTTGATAGCCATGAAGTCACGTGTGAAATAACTACACTCACGTTAATTTAAAAAAAAACACTCGAGGGTTTCGCGGTGTTTTTAAATCAATGAATACATTGTACATTCATCTTACAATAGAGATTTCACAATTCTTTAAGCATCTGCCTGAGTATCCCTATCATCAAGTTTCTAGCTCGAATGTGTGTACAGTCGACTCGCGGTTGTAAAAACGTGTAGGGATCCCAAAAAAGATCTTAAAAATAGAAAGTTCCTAAATTGGAATTGTATTAAAAACGAAAAATGCAATTTTCACTCACCTTTACAAAATTCTCCGTTCCCTTATGGAACAAAAAACCTGACAAATATCCCCCTGAATCGAGTTCGCAAAAAAAGGAATATGTAATTATAGTTCGTAACTCGGAGCAAAACGTTCATGAAAACTTTATTTTTCGAAAATGGAAAAATAAATAAAGCACTTAATAAATAAAAAAAAATCCGCCCGCCCCTTAAAATTTAAAAATTTGGTTTAACAATACAGTAAAACCTGTTAAAAGTGACCACCCCAAAAAATGCTATGTTGGTCACTGTACAAGGTGGTCAATATACAAAGAATGCCTGAATCAAATTAAAATAATGAACATACATGTAGACTGTAATACACGTGGTAAAAAACCAAAAAGTATACAGAATCATCATGTCCAAGGGTTAAAGCAAGATGTAACGTGACTCATCTGTTATCTATACAGAGAATATACTATACAGAGAATTTTTATGAAAGAAATGTACACTAGAAAAAACCAAACACTAAAAAGTGGTCAACATAAGCAGGTGGTCACTTTTACAGGTTTTACTGTATATAAATTTTTTAAAAAAAAAATGTCCAGTCCGCTCCACAACTGAGCTGTTTTTATAGACGTTAAACAAGGAATCAATTTCCAATGACCTTATCGCTGCAATTGAAGCGATTATATTCTGCATGGTCTTAGACGATTTTTTTTTATTTTTCATAATTTCTCAGATTTTCTCGTCTGAGGGCCTATTTTCTGTCGACGACAGTGTAGAAGCCGGTGCATCATAATTTGATGGCGCGCATCTCTGTGGACATGCAAACCAATTTCTGTAAAATGCATTTATATCCGTCATGAACGCTCCCGAGAAAGCGAAAAACTGCCATTTCGCAGTATTGCTTATATATCCACTCGTATACGTTTTCAGTTGAAAGAATAATTGGTTAAGAGAAAATTGGTCCTCGGTCTTCAGGGACTCGTAAATATTTGAAGTCGTTGCTACTGGATGGTCAGGAGGACCGAATGACCGACTTGACGATTTATCCCCCATCCCCCACCGAGGGTAACGTACAGTGCAGGTATATATGGGCAGGAGGGGTCCTTGTTCTGGGTAATTGAGTTCCTCGGTAGGGGTCGTTCGTTAACGGCTTTGCGGAAACGAGATAGATATAAATGGACGGCACTTGGATGGCTTGAACTCTCGATGGAGCCATCAAGATGATAGCAAAAAGCAATAGAAAATTCATGCTCTTCGTACAATAGTTTCACTAAAAGTATCGAGTGTGATAACGCTGTTGAGGGGAATTTCTCGGCTTCTATTAACACGTAGGGAAACCACGAAATAGAAATCAGGGCAATAAATTGCCACTTTGATGAAGGTGAAAGCAGGTATCTAGTTTTCGTTTTGATTTTCTGGGAATGTTTTTTTTTTGTCATTCATGGATGCCTGCAAAAATTTTGAGGCCAAAGATCTCTAGTTCCCCCTCTTGAAAAATAATTTTTTTTTTAAAAAAAATCTTGTATGATATACTGTACACTTAGAGGGAATATATTCGATGTTCAGGGGTACATAAATATATGTGGATCGACGATAAAATCGTGTGAGAAATATACATCGCAGTTATTGGATGACAAGAAAAAAAAATTTCAACACTGGCTTTAAGTCATGGCATACAATTTTCCAAAAAATAAAATTGTGTAAATATTTCTATTCGATGCAGAGCATTAATTTAAATGGGGATAATTGGCAATAATAATAAAAAACGTCAATTTATTTTGACTTCTGCGAACTTCCTCCTGAAGAAGGCATACTTACAGTGTATATGCCGAAACGTTGTGGTCTGGTTGTGGTTAATTGAAGTCTCGTCACTAGAAGCTTTACGAATCGAACTTTGGTAGCAATTAAGTCAAGTGTGAAAAAGAATGCATTAGTTGTAAGGTCCCCCCAGAAATTTGATATTCAAACTTCCCTGACATGATAATTTTTTAAATTGTTTAAAATTAGCATTTTTCAAAAAAATATTGAAAGTTTTGCAAATTTTTACTGGGAAAATGTTCAAAAGTTCGTCTGGTTCAGTTACTAACCATGTAGAAGCATTAATTTTGGATCGTGACATCATTAATAAGATGAATTCCCCGGCCATTTTCAAAATAAATCATTCTTCAACGGATTTTCCAGACATTTTCAAGTTCTCTGACTTTTCAAGGTTTTACTGGTCTGGAGGAACCCTGAATTGGTTTGATAACAGCGATAACCAATTTTTTTAAACCAATTAGCGTGTCAAGTTTGCACGTGTGACTTCACGACTACCAAAGTGCGTTTCGCAAAGCTTCTGTCTCGAGTGCCAGCTCTTTTCGCCTCGTTACAATATAGAAATCCTTTCAATGTCTATTTCATCCTGCCAATTGAGTAGCCTATACAAATTACAAAAATAGTTATTTTCAAAGAAAGTGGTGCATGAATATGATTCTGGTCAAAGATAATTGAAATTTTCTTCCGGTGCATAACCTCGCTGAGATTCGGCAAGGAGAAAGGCCGATTATACGATGCAATTAAAATCGGTATAAATCACCCTCCCCTATACAAGTCTCGTTGCCCAGTTAATCGTTCAATTTTAAATTGACCAAGTTTTTTTCGTACTTCACAAAGCCTAAATTACCGTTATGACATTTCTTCAGACGAATGAAATGATGCATCGAATCTGGTTCAGTTACAAACCAGTCATGCATCTACTGAATTTCGTACTGCAAAATAAATGAATTTAGATTACCTAGTAGAATTGCTGGAGGCAAAAAATAGCAGTTTGGCATAACTGAATTACGTTCGATTAATAGATTTCGGCGCAATTTATTCGCCCCTTTCGAGAAATTTGCACTCGGATATATTGTCACGGCAACGATGAATGACGAAGTTAATGTCATGCTAACTGACAGCAATTAATGCTAAGTGTTCTGAAATTTCATTAATGTTGGGGAATGTTACTTCCCATGCAGGATTTTGCCATGCAATGTTGCACTGTTTGTGACAGCAAGATTAATTACATCTGCAAATTTGAGAGAATGAAATACTGACACTGAAATGCTACCATTGCTCAGACTGTTTCAGAGTTCCCCTTGACCTGAAAAACTTGGAAAGTCAGGAAAGAATGACTTATTTTGAAAATGTCAGGGAAAATCAACCTGTTAATGTTGTCCCAATCCAAAACGAATACTTCTACGTGGCCAACTTAGGGCCCATGTGCAAACTTGTTGAAATTTTCCCAGAACATATTTTCAACATTTTTAACCTATTCCGAGGATAAATTTGCAAAATTTCCAACAGTTTCCAAGTACAATTTTAAAAATAATTGCAACCACCTTTGAATACAGATTTGTATAACTTTCGACAATTTCCGAGATAAATTTGCAAAATGTTCAAAATGTTCAAATGTTTTCGAGTACAAATTTGTAAAATTTTCAACAGTTCCTGAGGAGAAATTTTCAAAATTTTCAAGATTTTCAGAATACAAATTTGTACAATTTTCAAAACTTTTTCATGCCAATTTTGTAAAATTTTTAAAATTTTCGTGAAACAAGAAAATTGTGCAGAATATTGTCCTGTATAGATTTGACATAATCGTGAATAGCATTGGCATATGTCAATTTTTATATTATCTTTGGTTATGGAAATTTGTTTATAAGCCTGTAAAAGTCAGGGAAGTTGAATATGAAATTTCTGGGGGAACCCTGTGTTCACTTTAACGTAAAAGAGACGTGATAACTGCAGCGCCACCTGATAAACGCTTATTGGTGTAATTTCGATATTAAAATAGGCTGTAACGATTAATTTTCGTTGATATCTCCAGGCTACGTTGACAAGAACCTGTCAAGCGCCACCTAAAACACTCCATCCCTAATTGGCAAGCTCGTTAAATTTCGACATATTTGCAAATGTAGCGCGTTGGGATGATTAATCTTAAATCAGCATAATTATTCCATGCCGCATAAAAGCCTCTGAACAAAAGCCGAATCAAAGTGAAAGACATTGTCTATGCTATTCGATGTACGGAATGGTTAGCAAAATGCATGGGTAGCATGCACACAGGGCACACAACCGTGGTTCCGTTTAGACTATTGAAAATTGATTTCTTGTTTAGCGTCCCCGCCTGCCCGAGGGCCGACCCTCATCCAAACTGGAAAAAATAAATAAAGTCCGCCCATCCCTCCCAAAATCAGTCCCGGGAAAGTGCGCATGCGTAGAAAGTATTGTTCGCACACATGGCATGCGTGCGAAACGCACTCTGGCATGAAGTTTAAGGAGTATCAACGTAAAATCTAAAATATAATGCGATCAACATTAGGGCTACTCATTCAAAAGCTTAACGAATCATATTATGGCAACCATGAAGTCACGCGGGAAGAAACTATACTCTCAATTGTTTTAAAAAAATACCTGAGGTCTCAATGAATTCATTGTACATTCATTTTACAAGAGTGATTTCACGATTCGTTAAGCTTTTGTCAGAGTACCCTTATCACTTTCTCTACGGTTTCGATTCGCAGTTTTAAAAACTTATTGTAGAGATCCCAAAAAAGTTCTTAAAAATAGAAAGTTCGTAAATTTTAATGATATTAAAAAAGAAAAATGCAATTTGCACTCACCTTTATAATATTATGTTTGAGCTTCTAAAAATATCACTAACAATCATCGTTTTCCAACCCATTTGGGAAAATTCTCCATTCCCTAATGGAACAAAAAAAACTAAGAAATATCCCCCTGTACGATCGAGGAATTGAGTTAGGGAATATGTAATTTTAGTTCGTAACTCGAAGCAAAACGTTCGTGAAAACTATATTTTCGTAAATGGAAAAATAAAGAAGTTAATAAATACAAAAAAAAAATTTCGCCCTCCCCTTAAAATGTAAAAATTTAGTTTAACAATATTTTACAAATAAAAATATGTCCCGTAAGCTCCACTACGTTAAAAAACGGAATCGATTCCAGTTCGTGTGAGTTATGTTGTTTTATACGCTGCAGTGCCACATGTTTTTCTTCTAACTCTCGCACTGTTGGCAACAATGCGTGCAGATTTTCCCTAACCGCAGTCGGTATTATCCCCACACTCTTTTTGGCACGTTCTGGGCCAGCACGCACGCGTGACCCACACTGAGGTTAAACTAAACTACGTATTACGTGTTACCCACGGGCGTACGATCTTGACTTTTTTAAAAGTATCGTTACCGAACTACTTTTTGAACGTTTTATTCGAGCAAGATTAACTGGCTTGAATCGCTCCGAATGAAGCTCAGTGAACTAGAAATACCGTATGAATTCTTCAACTCCTTTCTGCCGAATTTTATTCCGAATTACACGTGCCCTATGAACTGTAACGCCTTTGAATATTTACAAGGCGTATCTAAATGCAATCATACTTAATTCATTTGTGTGACCTTTTAGAAAAAAACGAATTTCACGGAATTATATTGCCATTTTTTTTTAATCCGTTACAATTTTTGTTTATGTTTAGAAAGAAAAGCATTTGCACGAGCGTGACCAAAACTCACAATAAAGCTCACGGTTGTACTGTGTAAAATATGCCAATTTTCTGCATGAGTAAGAATGTTTTCATAATTTTTCAAAGGATTAAAATACAAATTAATTTACAACACACTGTGAGTATCACTTATTCGGAACACCGTGAAACGAAATATTCCAAAATTGGAAATTCCGCATTATCATATAGACTAGTAATTTCTTTTGACGTAGAACTACGTCTTTCCCCGACTTAAGGGGGTACTTTTGGAGTTTCGGATGTCATAAAATGTGCGATTTTTTGTTCAATTAAAAAAAATTAATGCCGAAAAATGCCCAAATAAATGTCCGAAAGAATGTCCGGACATTATCATTTCCGATAACTTTTCCGATTATATCCGAATATTTGTCCAATTATATGTGCGAAAAAATGGTCGATTATAAATGCAAAATTAAATGCACGAATAACTAGTTGCCTGATTAAATTTCCGGAAAAATTTCCGATTTTCTTATTAGTTTTTTTAATTTACACGAACTTTGTTTAAAGCAGAAAAGGGTAGCCTACTTATCTATTATATCGACTACCGAGCCCGGAAAGCATAGAAGCTATGCAGGGAAACGTCTATGTAAATGTGATTTCCAATGTTTTATCACATAAATGGGGGCTCCGCCCCCTAACCCCCACCGGCCTAACCTAACCTAAACTGGAAATAATATATTTAAATTGAAACCTGGGAAGAAATTGGTACATTATGGTACATAAAATCAAAAAGCCGTTGCGTTTCCCTGCATAGCTTCTATGCTTTCCGGGCTCGGTAGTCGATATAATAGATAAGTACCCATTTCTCTTTCCTGGCGTCTGGCAGTTTCAGTATTGACAGGTCATTGATCATTTGGCTCAGTTGCTAGTTTACTGTCTAGAAATGCGCAAACTGGAGTATGCTGTTTCTATAAGTTGCATTTTCGGCCTGTTGACAGAATGATACAGTAAGTGGGAACAGGTCCAACATTAATAAAATGTTCCCAAAATTAGTTGCTTCGGTGTGAACAGAATGTTCCAGAATGGTTACATTAGTTGGTTTCCAGTTCCTCTAGGTTTTCTCCAGTGTTAACTTAGCTGAAGTTTCACATGTACATTGTCATGTATTTTGATATGGCTTTAAAAATTGAGAAAATCAGATTTAATGCACATTGTTTATTTTTGAACACTCGCATTTAGGATTTTATTAACCATGGCATCACATTTTTTTGTTCTAGCTTGGGGGAGGCTGTGAGCTTGCGATGATGTGTGATATCATCTATGCTGGCGACAAGGCGCAGTTCGGACAACCAGAAATTCTGCTAGGAACCATTCCAGGTTGCTATTCAACCGCTTTTTTAAAAGTATTTTTTTTTATGAAAAGTTAGCCTAGTTGTTAATAGCTGTACAATATTTTCCAGGTGCTGGTGGTACGCAGAGACTGACAAAATTGGTGGGCAAATCACGAGCGATGGAAATTGTG
This sequence comes from Megaphyllum sjaelandicum, assembly GCA_034698745.1. Lineage (NCBI taxonomy): Eukaryota > Metazoa > Arthropoda > Diplopoda > Julida > Julidae > Megaphyllum > Megaphyllum sjaelandicum. The sequence goes on along the minus strand of JAQGBX010006952.1, from coordinate 3,060 downwards.
TTGTCTGGAAACCGTATCTCAGCGCAGGATGCAGAGAAGTGGGGTGAGCATGAATTTAAATCCACAGAGTAGATTTTTGTAATGTCTATGGGGACAGGTACGCCTGTTCCCGCGTGGGCGCTTTATGGCCTTGCTGCCCCCTGCGCCCTTAAGCCACCACCACCACCACCACAGAGGAAAAAATGCAATGACTTTGTTTCCTTCATTTTGTTCCTATATGCCCCTGAATTCTGTTGGAGGTTCCTTATTGTTTATGGCGTCAGAAACAAAAGTTTACCTGCATTTCGAGTTTTAATAAAAAGCGTTGAAGGTTGAAGGAAGTTTAGCAACACGAGTAACGTTTTTGTTTTCCCAGAGTGTTGCTGCTTCAGCATGGATAGCTCGTTGCTCATTCCAATCAGTCACTTGTTTACTGTCTAGAAACGAGCAACCTGGAGGACATTGTTCCAATAAGTTGCTTTTTTAGCATGTACAGGATCTTCCAATAAGTGGGAAAAGTGGCAACTTTAGTTAAATGTTCCTAAAATAAGTTGCTTTGATTGCAATAGCTGGACGGAATGTTCCAGTAGGTTTGTTGAAGTTTATTTCTGCCAGTGTGGATGTAATTTAATTGTATAAAAATTCATTTCATCATTGGCTTTTTAACCATACTTAGCTCCAATTGTATGCATATCATTTTCCCGATTATCTATTTTTTATCCAAAGGATTGGTAGGAAGAGTGTTTCCTGCTGACCAAGTTGTCGCTGAAGCCATCAAACTCGGAGAGAAAATAGCCAGCAATTCAAAGCTGGTCGTGGCCATCGCTAAGGAAGCAGTAAACACTTGTAAGGTTTGGCAAGGTTTAGTTTGAGTAACCTGCTATTTTTTGCAATGAAAACTATATGGGAGGTTACTTTTTAGCTCTTGAAACGACACTGCAAGAAGGCATTCACTTTGAGCGAAGGATGTTTCATGCCACATTTGCGACGGTCAGTTTGTATCCTTTTTTTCCCCTGAAAGACATTAAAAATAACTTTGGGATGTTTTCAAAATCATTTTCAACTTTGTTCCCAATAAGTTATTTCTGTATTAATTTCAAAGTTGCTAAAATTCTTACCTTCCAAACATAAAAAATTTACTAAAAAAAATTTGTTTGAAATAATTAATTTTACAGAAGACAATCTTTCCAAATTAAATTTACTTACCGAAGAAGATTTTTGCAGAAAAAATAACTGCTAACTGGGAACCAGCAAAAAATGAATATTTTTAGTAATTAAAAAATTATCCCACCGTCCTCGATATTTTTTGCCATGTCGCAGTTTTGAGCGTTTTACTCTTAAATGCCCAAGTTTATTCAAGTTTTTTGAGACAAAAATAGACTGGCTGAACTTCAAAATTGGGAAAGTTTTAACTGATTTTTATTAGTAGTTGGGAACAGTTAGAGTAAAATGAATGAATTGACGACCTGGCTAAAATATCAAGGAATTTTATTTACGAAAAATATTACGTTTTGTCCCCAAAGTTATGCTTTTAAAGTTACTTGATTAGAGATACTTCACTCCTAAACACAAAAAATCTGTTTTATATCTATTTTTCTTTGGTCATTTGCAGAATGACCGTAAGGAAGGCATGGCTGCTTTCGTTGAGAAACGGCCGGCAAAGTTCACGGACAGTTAAATCAAGACACGTAATTTTTGGAACTGACAACGGATAGAAATCCTCTGCACAGCATGGTCCAAAGAATTTGGACTTAGTGTAGCAGAATTAATCGATTAAAATGCTCCTAACATCATGTACTAGGTAATTGTTATTAAATGAAGTAACTAATTGTTCTTAATTTTGGTTTGTAAGTTTGGCCTGTCTAGAATCATCCTAGCATTTAACTTCCTGGTTCAAATGCCGATAAATTTCTGTTAATGGTATTTGTAGTAAGAAACTTCTCAAGAGATGTACTAGGTTTTCAATCTGTTACAAATCAGAATCTTGAAATGCATTGTTAATGATGCCTGTAAGCTATGTGTGGAGTCAGCCATAGTTGTTGAACAGTATTCGGATCTACATGTATCTACATGGTTTTGGTTGGATGTGTTCAGTTTTTGACTTCATGCATCTTTCTCCCATTAAGGATTTTTTTGAATGATACATAAAATTGTAGTAAACATTAGTACCATGGGACACTATTTTCACTACTTTATCCCTAAATTTGCCCAAACATTTGTCCTGTCAGTGCTCTGAAGTGTCTATAAAAGTGTAGAAAAAATTTAGTGTAATTTCATGAGGTCATGATGTGCTTAGCCGACCAATTCTTCATGCATCTGGAACATCTAATCTAGCTGCCATTGTCAAAGGCAATGCACCGATCAGGCCCTGTTTCAGTGAAACTGCATTGGCTTCATACACCTCAGCAATTTAGCCATGAATTTCAGCCTGTGATGTGCCTTTCAGTCGGAGAAATCTGATCGCACTTCGCGGCTTGATGTTTGCCCTCATTTCTACCAGTCTTGCCATTTTCATCCGATGGTGGATTGGTGGGAACTGTACAGTACGACTGTTATGAAGCAAGATCTAGTGTTTGTGAGAGCAAATAGTTGTCTACCTGCTTGAATTGGGCAGGATATTTGAATCTCAGATAAAAATTTCACTGTAATTCTTTCAATTGGGCTTGAATTATGAACCTGATTGTGGATACCGTAACTATGGCAGATGGATTGCCTGTCACTGGAGGAGCTGCTGCGAAACCCAACATGCTACAAATTCGTTTCTTTGAATGCCGAATGTCTATCCAAAATTTTGAGAATTTCTAGGCAGGTAGGATTGTTTAAGAAGCTAATGGATTAAGGAGTAGCGGGACCTCTATTCCAGCAATTAATCAGGGTGGCAAACAAGTCCTAAAAGTCCTAAAAAAGTCTTAAAAAAAATAAAAAGTCCTAAATATTCAGATAAAGTCCTAAATACCCTCCAAAAAATCGAAGAATAGTTGCAAATTATTATGAATGTTCTTTTACAACACTGCCTTTACCTTAGTGCAAAGGCAGTATAACAATATTAGCTGACTCTAGCTCATCCATCGTATTGAACCA
>JAQGBX010006951.1:0-11918 GCA_034698745.1 Megaphyllum sjaelandicum | reverse complement strand
TCATTGGCAACTTTAGCTCTATAAATAGGTGCACGCCTTGTTGAAACTGTAATAGGAAAAATGTTGTTACTTGTTACATGTATAAACTTATTTGGCAATGAAAATAAAAGAAAACAATTTGGATATGTTTTCAAATTTACCTAAAGATTACAATAGTTACGCTTTATGTTATCATTTCTAAGTGTAAATGGCGTCAGTTAGTAAGGACGATGTCATTTCTTAAAATTCCGATGAGGTCGTCATGGGTTAAAAATTCTGACGAAAACGTCAGATAGTAAAGATGATAAGGTCATAGTGATAAAAACGTCATAATGTAATAAAATTCTATCGATGACGACATTTTGTACTGATGACGTCATAAGGTATTAAAATTCTATCGATGACTTTTGTACTGATGACGTCATACGGTAAGGTATTAAAATTCTATTGATGACGAATTGTACTGATGACGTCATAAGGTATTACAATTCTATCGGTGACGACATTATGTACTGATGACGCCATAAGGTATTACAATTCTATCGATGACAATATATTTTGTACTGATGACGTCATAAGTTATTAAAATTCTATCGAAAACGATATTTTGTACTGATGACGTCATAAGGTATTAAAATTCTATCGATGACGACATTTTGTACTGATGACGTCATAAGGTATTAAAATTCTATCAAAGACATTTTGTATTGATGACGTCATAAGGTATTAAAATTCTATCGATGACGACATTTTGTACTGATGACGTCATAAGGTATTAAAATTCGTTTATGACCATTTTCAAAACTGATGCTAAAGTTTTAAAACATTTCATTTAACATTTAGTTCATGATCCCATTACTAACATTTTTGATGAAGAAATCATTTATTAAATTTCTGATGATGACGTCATTTTGCAAATCTGATGACGTCATTTATTAAAATTCCGACGATAGCGACATTTTTGAAAACTGGCGAAGGTGTCATCATGATAAATGACGTCAATATTTCGACGGAGAATTACACCTTATCCCAGAGTCTGGTTAAGGGGGTAGGTACGGAGTTTCAATTTTCCAAAAATGAAAAGTGTTGTCACATCGACAAGCAGAGCAACTGACGTCACCATAAAATGGATGTCATTGTCACAGACACGTACTGATGAATAACGAAATAAAAGAAATGTGTAATCAACGATGGCGTGACGGCCATCGAAGATGTCATGCAGGTTATCGAATGGTTGTCACAAACGTCAAATAACATGAGCTGTTGATATTTCTGGGCGTCATTTCCTGGACGTCATTTCCTAGACACTCCACTCGCAGTGTCTATATTTAACTAGGCTAATTCAGGGTTGTTATCCTCTCCATTAACTGTTTGTTCAGTTCTAGAAAAATCTTCAAACGCCATCCAGCCTCGAACCAATTAAAAAACATTAGCGGGATCGACTCTTGGATTTGTGAACGAAAAACGAAAAAAAAAAAATAAAAAAAAAAGCAATCCAACATCTTCAGCCCAGAAATTAATTCCAGGGCCTGAAACTCCACTCACCCCTATTGTTATTGCCGATAAAAAGTCGTAAATCTGGCTTTTAGCCCGAGCTAAGGTAAACAAAAGGGACGCCATGACGTCATTGGCAACGTCTTTTTTACGGCGAATTAATTCGCTATGGCGCTGCAAAACGAGGCCCTGAAACCACGAAATCCAAAAATCAATAACGAAGTTAGCGCTAATTGCGGAAATCTACCGTCAAATGGACCGAGAGAACAAAAAAAATGATTGATCAAATAAAAAAATAATAATTTGCGTCAGCATTATAACTTTCTTGATTCAAAAGCGACCGCACCCTCAATTTTAATAAATTTTATATATAACTTTCACAATTAAGCAGACGACCCGTGCTGTCTCCGCCTAGATCAGACATGTTGGGGTTCTCCATAATTTTACTGTTGCAAAAATATGGCTTCGTTCACGTTGAGCTTGTTTCCAGTCGCTTGAAAATTGAAATTGGTGTCGCTTAGTGGTAAGCACCTGCAATACCACTAATTAAGCGACACCAGTTTATTTAGAAATAAACGAGAAAATTCATACAATTTTTGATTTGTAGCACCAAAACAGCATCAAAAAAATTAATTCATGGTAAAGCGATAGTATTTAATGGGGCATTTTCTTAATTTTTAGAATGATAAGAGCCACAATTCTCAGAATTCATGTACCCCCTACACGCCCACAATGTAAATCGAGCTATATAATATTAGCCCCGCCCACGAGCTGCGTAACGTCACATGCAAGTTATCTATTGATGACATTTGGACGAGTTATTAGTAAAGGTTATGTCTGAGTACCCCTATTGGCTCAACCTCGTTGCACGCTCTCATCGTGAACATGCAACATTATAATACACGGATTTGCTCCATTGCGAGAACATGAAACTAAAATATTTTGAACAGCTAGGGGCGCCATCTATAGCGAATACAACAAGATTCTCAACGTTCAGTGGTACGTTGGCAACAATATCTCCTGCAATGGTATATTGATGTTTAGTCAAAAATCTGCAGCATTTTGAGGTCGAAGTTCAATGTCGCCTTAAATAATGGCAAGTCAATCCTCAAAGTATAGGTTTGCCCACCAGTGTAACTAGTAGTGATGATTTAGTACTATATTAGGAAAACGTGATTAAGTTCACTTACATGTACAAACGGTATATCTGAAGGTCAAATTTCAGGAGACTTCAATGCGCATGAGCACAAGTAGTAAACAGTCCAACGTAAGTCCTCGTAAATCCTGGCAATTCTTGCTGTCACCATTCGTTGGTAATGTAGTACTAACTTCGCCAAATTGAATCCGAAAGGCATATTTCACCGGGCTCCGCTAGGTGTCTCGAGTGCCTTAAAAAAATATACTCACTATATAGATTTCACTCAAGATTCAGCACTTCGCGGAAACACGCGTTAGCAAATACAGAAAAGAATCTTTTATTTACTTTAAGATGATGCTCAACTGGGACTGGGATTTAGGATAAAGCAAGTTAGTTTAATTTTATATTAATTAAAAACTATATGAACCCTCCAAGCTTCCCCGAAATCTAGAGCTCTGTCCGTTCTCCCCCCTGCCTTCCTTGAGGGGGGCTAAGGCAGGTAGCGTTTTTGTTTTTCAAAACGAAAAATGTCGGGGCTTTTCTTTCGTCTTAGGTCCACTGCGATAAGAATTGTTTTATTTAATATAAACATCTAATAAATTAGACGCTGCAGAGCAAAATTTCAGCACGATACGAGCATTTCAGGATTAGTCATTTACCAAAATGGTTAGTTTTGCTTCATAACAAGAGTGCTATAAGTGATTGCCTACCTTCATTATTTTCAGGGGTTAGGAAAAAGGGTAGGGGGGGCGACTTTCAATGCTTTTTTTTTGGCGAAATATTTGGTGCAGCGTGAATTTCTTGCTGCGAAAATATAACTCAACGCAAATGAAAAGCAAATACCATCTTGAAAAAAATTAAGCCGCTGGCATGCTGGCGCAATTAAACCAGGATTTCGAAAAATTCCATCCATAAATTAAGAGAGAATTGCGCAGCGTGGCCATTTCTCGACGTGCAAAACAAATACAGGTGCTGGGTTTTTTCATTAAAAAGGGCTGAAATAACAGCCATTTTCTCTTTCTTGAAAGCTTTGAAGTTTTTTTGTTTTTTTTTGTTATTTCGATGCATTTTAAACATGAACGTTGAGAATGGAAGATGAAAAGCAAACAGCGCATACTGCGTAAAGTACAAACTCGTAAACGAACATGGATAAAGATGAACGTAACCTAACATGTTAATGCGCCATCTTTTTTCGGTGGAATATAAATGAATATTACTCCTGTATTTGATAATTTTTTTATTATTTAAGTTTACGAAGGTAAATAACTAGGCATTGAAAATTTACCGTTCATAAAATTTCCCAAGCGGCAATAAATAATTCATCAAAAATTTAATTTTATACCCCATGATCCCTATAGATGGCGTAGAAATTCAAATGATTTATTACTCTTTTATTACGCACAAAGAGGTGCAGCTCTTAAGATGGTAATAGGTTACAGTATAAAGTAGTGGAATAAATGAGAAACGTTTTTTCTTAAAATATAAATAATGCGTGAAAATGCATGAATGTGAAGTTCAGATTTCCTATTTATTTACATTCGTTATCAAGAGGCTGATAAAGATATTGGAAATATCTAATTTCATCAATATAATAAAATGAAATCTTTTAAAACAAAATGCCCAAATATAGCCAAGGTAAATTAGTATATATTGTGAATTTCACATTTTTAAAAATGAAATCCATACATTGATTTTAAATGAATTAATTAACACTAGACAGGGATTTCAAAAAGTATGTAGGAATCGATGCATACAACAGGCGCAAGTTTTATAAGTTTTAAAAATATGAAATTCACAATTCCTAGTCATTTATCATTACTATCTATTGACAATAAATGTATCGAAGATATCAAATTGTATGCCCAAAACTATCTTCAAAAATTTCAATAGCGATTGGATCACTGGCAGATCCCCTTTACAATAAAATATCTACAGTATGTTAGTGGACATCTTAAGAATGGAAACATTGGATACAGAATGGAACATTTAGGCATTTAAACCCTAACACCATATATTAATGTATTTTTAACAGCTATACTTATTAAGAGTGACTTATTGGACGTTTAATATGATTATATAAATTCTATATAAAATCACTTTTGGATAAAATCATCTTCCAAGAGTCACTTATTGGAAGTTTAATATGATTATGTAAAGCCCAAAAGAATCATTTTCCTATAAAATCATCTTCCAAGAGTGAAAGCAAGGAAGTTTAATATGATTATATAAATTCTAGAAAAATCATCTTCCGAGAGTGACTTATTGGAAGTTTAATATGAATCTTCTTCAAGAGTGACATCGGAAGTTAAATATATGATTATATAAAATCCAAATAAAATCACCTTCCAAGTCTGAAGAGTGACTTAGTGAAAGTTTCATATGATTCAATAAATTCTAAATAAAATCAGTTTCTTAGAAAATCATCTTCCAAGAGTGATTAATAAAAATTAATTATTTTATGGTGCTAGGGTGTAAATGCCTAAATGTTCCATTCTTAAAAAAATTAACATCATAAATTCCCAATATATTTTCCTAAAATGGACCTTATGCAGAGTTGCGCAAGAGCCTGCACCACGTGATCATTTCATCGAATCAACGTCTAAAAGAACTTGCCTCCGGTACATTTTCGCCAATGGAATGAAAGAAAGGTCACGTGACAACAGCGTGATGACGAAATCTGCATAGGTTCCAATGTATCGATTACAGAACTCCAGATGATGACCGATTAGGTCGAAACCTTCAGCAAACGTCAATAAAAGATTGGTAAAGATGAAGTTAAATCCCGGAGCATAATTCATGTCCAAACCCCAGCACTTGAAGAACGAACCGCATCAGAACTGGAGGAAAAGAGCCAACAAAGAACAAGAAAGTAGTCAAGAGTGGGTAGGTGGGTGGAAATGTGCCTACGGAAAACCTCTCCTGACATTTACGATTTCGCAACTGGCGAGACTGAGTAACGTTACGTGCGTTAGAACAACATCGCTGTGAGGGAGAGAGCTCTGGAGAGAAGGAGAGAGCGTGGAGGAAAATGCTTGGCTCCAGGCGCTACGATGGCGCCACCTGGGAGGAGGTGGAGCTTAAAAAACTTGCGAGATTGGCTGGAAAAGCAAAAGTTAAAAGAGTAAAAAAGCAAACAGTGCTTGGGCAGGTCGTGAAACGCACATCCGAGTCCGGTGTTTGAGGCGCAGCATCAGCATCTGAAACCGGACCTTGCCGGACAAGGAGATGACCAGCGCTACAGGCCGAAGGACGTAGACGGGGAAACGGTGCAACTGCAGGTCGGACATCGGCCGTGCGAGGAAGACACCTGCTGCTGTCCGAGAAATTCGGACGTGTCCGAAGCGAGCCATTGCAACCACGATGGTCATCGATTCGGAAAAGTTGACCCCGGAGTGGTGAAACCAAACTGTTCCCAAAAAAAACAACGAAATTTCTTCGATGGAAACTGCGGAGAGCCTGAACGGTGGAGTAGCGGTCAGTGCGGCCGGAGAAACCCCGCGAATGGACGCGGTGAATCAGTGAGATCAGTGTCCATCCGCGAGACTGCCAAACTGAGAAGTGCTTCAAGAAATTAAGAGGCAGAAACCGGAAATCGAGAGGTAACTTTCGAAAATTTTCAATTTTAAAGAGTTTGGTTTGCGTTTCTGAAACGAGTTGGTTCGTGGCGGGACGACGTCCGAGTGGTCTTACTGACCACTCGAATCTTCTGCCAGTTTGGCTACGAGATTGATACAACTTTTTTCATTTGAAATGGAATTTTTTTTTCTTAAACTTTTCTTCAAAAATCTGCTTCCACGTGATTTAAAAGCAGCTTCTTGGCAGTGCTAGTGCGACGATCGAAGATTGCAAAAAAAAATGTTTGAAACTGGACCTTGTTTCCGGTGAATGAAGCATAATTCCAGTCGTTCGCAACAATCACATGTGATAGTGATAAAACCGTAGTGATAAAACGCGCCACCTAGCGCGAAGAAACGAAAGGCTTCGGAAATACGTACCGCGCCACCTGGTGAGCGAAAACGACTTCTTCCTCCGGAAGTATACTACTAGTTACGGAGGTTGGTCACGCCACCTGACGCCAAGGAACAAAAACGTAGTTTTAAAAGGATTTTCATCAAACCATCCCAACGAACGCTGCTCCGGAGGATTTCCACACGGCCATTCTGGACACGCTCGTCGCGCCACCTAGCGCGAAAAAACAACCGCAAGGAGTACGTATACTAAGCAAGTGCTAAGGAGTTGCTTTCGACAATTGTTTCTTTTAGCGTTTAGGCCGTTTCATATTTATGCCACCGGGGGCGCCCCCAGGAAAGTCCTTCGAGGAAGCCGTCAACTTCCGGCTGGCGTCTGCGTCAGCAATGTCGCAGCCGAGCAGCTGCGGCGAGGATGAGGAAACGGGCCGCATGGCGCGCTGCACGCCCACGAAGTGTCGTCACTTCCTGCGCATCTTCCTGGCCAACCTGTTCAGCCACGTGGGCCTGTGCAGCCTGGTGGTGGGCTACGCCATCGTGGGGGCGCTGACCTTCGAGGCCCTGGAGGCCGAGCACGAGCTGATGCAGAGGGAGAAGATCCAGAAGCACAGGATTGTCTGCCGGGACGAACTCTGGAAGATCACCCTCGACCTGAACGTGCTCTACAAGGAGAACTGGACCAGGCTGATCGGCGACAGGCTCAAGGAATTCGAGTTAGCCGTGGTGAATGGGGTCAAGAACGAGGGCTACGATGGCAAGGAGAGCGACACCGAGCTGCAATGGTCGTTCTCTGGGGCGCTGCTCTACTGCGTCACCGTCATCACAACCATAGGTAAGCGCACACCGGCCGCCAGGGGGATTCATTGATCGGTCAAGTTTCATGAATGTGATGGTCATGACCGAGAGACCCGAGCAATGGTAATTGTTTTGACCCTATTGGTGTTTAGGATGTGACGCCAGAGAACAAAATGGTCGGCTGCAGTCGCCTCAATCATGGTTTTTCAAGTGCCTACATCTGGCAGCATTGCTATCCGTTTATCATCGGACAGCACTGTTGCTCAACATGGTAATCGTTCGTTCCGATAGGCACTGCGACGTTAAAAAACAAAATGGCCGAACAAGTGGCTCAGGCACCAGTGATGGAGCCGGTTGATTCAAGATGGTTGACCCTTGTCCAGCATGACAAACGGTCCAATAGGGCCATATGCAATATGACGTACGTCTGAAAACAAAATGTTAATTCCTTTCGTGTGGAAGCATTTATTGAGTTTCAGGAAGATGTCTTCAATCAAGAATAGTATTTCCAAGTATAGTTATTAAATATAACAAAAGTTGGTCATGTTCCTAATTATACTTTCTTCCCTGTACATGGCAAGGCTCAACCAACTGAGAACCATCCATAAATAGCACACGTCAATTCCCTTTTTTCAAGTACCTGTGACAAAAACCATCACACAAATATGTCCTCGAAATAAGACGTTTTGGGGCATCTTAATTATTTCAAAATAAAACAAAACACATTATTCTGATTAGCAAGAAAGTGCATCCTGTTTACAGCTGCCAAACTCGTAGAAATAGAAGCATCATTTCGCCATATTTCGTGGACAACTTGCTTGGAGATGTTTTGATTTCCGGTGTAAAACTGTTTTAACCCTTGAGTGGGCCGTCAAGCTCCTGCAGGCCATTTCGTTTCAAATTTTGCATAATCCTTTATCTGTAGTTTTGAAGTAGGTGATTTATGGACGGCCCCTTAACGGACAGAGAGAGGTCTAACAGCTTTGGGAAATTGAGAGATAGCGAAAACATGCCAAAATTGTCGACCAAAACGACGACGCCCAATATATGACGTACAGTGCTTCCTCTTGTCCACAAATAACAGACCAACGTCGGCCATTTTGATTTTAATAGCCAATTAAATCGATCCAATATTTTATGCAGCGAAAATGACTTTTGTTATTGGTATTATCAATCCTAGATTTCCTTTCAAAAACTCCATGACTGATCTTAAGCTTCACGTCCTAATAAATTCCTGGGTCGTTGTGCCTAAGTCATGTTTTTTTTCATCTTTTTTTTTTCCTGTCGTCTTATTTTTAAACCCTACGCAAGCCCCACTTAAAAGAAGTGCTGCATTTGAGAAAACTTTTTCATAGTTTAGGTGTTCATAGCATTCCCCCGCTTCACAAATGACACAACACAACATTTTTCATTTTCAGAATGAAAAATTATTCATTTTCAGATCCAAGCCAAACTAATAACAAGGCCCGAAACAATGTTGCCCTCAGATATGTAGTTTCTTTATTGAATTCTGAGCTCATTTCGCTTGAACTAACAGCGTCGTAAACAGAAAATGTGCAATTTTTGAGTTGTGTCACTTCTGAAACGGGAGTGCGATATGCTGAATATGGTTTTTCCATAGGAATTGATGCAAAAATAATGAAATTTCATGGTGTAAATATTCCAAAGACTGTTCAGATATTCACAACCGATGATCGAATCGGTGATTTTCTAAACTTTCTTAAGAATAATGAAACTTTACATAAAAAGACAAGTTTATTGTTAAACCTAGCTGGTGATTTTCTGAACTTTCTTACGGTAAGAATAGTGAAACTTTACATTAAAAAGGCCAGTTTATTGCTAAACCAAGCTAGTGATTTTCTGAACTTTCTTAAGAATAATGAAACTTTACATAAAAAGACCAGTTTATTGTTAAAACAAGATGGTGATTTTCTGAACTTTCTTAAGAATAGTGAAACTTTACATTAAAAAGACCAGTTTATTGTTAAACCAAGATGGTGATCTTCTGTAGTTTTCGTAAGAATAATGAAACTTTACATAAAAAGATCAGTTTGTCGTTAAACCAAGCTAGTGATCAAAGCTGGTGATTTTCTGAACTGATTAAGAATATGGAACTTTACATTAAAAAAGACCAGTTTACGGTTAAACCAGTCGGAAAAATAATAAACTGGTTGTGATTCCTCATGTTACCCATATGGAAAAAAAATATATGTTCTGAATATATTTGTTTTATAAGGAACATACTGTATACTGAAATTGGCCCAATCCACTTGAGAAAGGGCATTTACACTTGTACATGTACGTATATTCGAATTGTTCGTGTGTTGAATTTTCATCAAACAAAATCTAATTGTTTGGCGGTCGAAAAGCAAGCTCAAATGCAGTTTTTCCCGCAAGATTTTCGAAACTAAATTTGGAAGCAGGCAAGCAGTCGCACATTTCGCAAAAGCCAAAGAGCTGAGATCTTGAACCAAAACGTTGATTTTTTCCCCCTCGTCTGTTCAATAAAAACTAGTGACGAAAATAGGCTTCGGAGCAGACAAAAGCCAAAATGTTGCGACTGGAATAAAATAAAATAAAAAAAGTTGAAAATATATGCGGTGAGACAACGTAAACGAATGCAAAAAAGTAGGTCGTTGTCGAAGACAGGTCAAGAATATTGTGTTGAATTCTGTGTGCGATGGTCCTAACTAGCAGGGTTCGCTCCCCGGTCGAGGTCGGTGAGAATTTTGAGGATGTGCAAAATTATCTAAGTAACGACTCTTTCGGACGAGAGTTTCAATCGATGTCCCGTATAGATCCTGTTTGATCTCTGCATCTCTGCATCTCTGCACGTTAAAGATCCCTTCTTTGGGTGGAGGGGGCAAATTTCCAGGTAGCTAGGTGACGGTGGCACATCCCCTGGTAATGGATGTTTAACCTCGTAGCAGAAATAGGCCAACATAAAAGTCAACAAACAAACAAGCATTTTCCGCGGGAAGTTCTTCGAAGATACAGAAAACTTCCAACGAAGTGCCTTGGAATGCGGAAAAAAACTACAAAATGTAAAATGTGCCATCCTCGTAAATATAATTAAGCTTTCATAAAGATGTTCAGTTTATATTAAAAAGACATTGGAGAATAGCTGGGCTATCTTCTGGGGCTTCTTATTAAATGATGATGACGGCATTATCAGAATTATAATGACGTAATTTATTAAAATTCTGGTGATGCATACGTCATGATTAGAATTTTCACATGTCCTCACCATGGTAAGAGTATTAATGAATTACCCCATTCATTAAAATTGTCCCATTTTGGGACATCCAAAACTCCGTACACCGGCCCTTATTCAGACTCCAGGTCAGAATATTTTTTATAGTATATTGTTTGAATAAATTCTCATTTTTTTCGCAAAATCGTTTAGGATGTTTTTTTTTTAAAAAAAAAAAGATTAATAGTTTAACTTTTCGATTTTAATTCTATTTTTTTTTAATTTTATACTTTTTAGGGAAATGTTCAGCGTGTTTAAAAGTCGCTTTTGTATAGAAATGAACACACATGACATCATTTAGAGAAATAATAAGTAACTTTTTGACCTATCAAATAATGAAGATGAAGGGCATTACCGTCATCATAGCGTTTCTTCGTTTAAAATTGTCATTTTTAATCATATTACAGTGTACTTTCATTTTCTGTTATTAACATTACAGTTTTCAAAAGAATTTTTAATCTATCCCAAGGAAAAACTTGCTAAGTCGAAGCTAACGTATTTTCCTGTTATTTCAATATAATTAAGGATCAATTAAACAAGTTTACTTTATAAGAAACAAGTGGAATAATTTCTACACTATCAACAAACGAAATGTAATGACAATGCACTTGAAGAAAACAATGACTAAATCGGCGTTATTTTCAGAAAGAGTTTCAACAAAGTTATTCAACAAGCAAATTCATGCTAACAATAGCGTCATTCAAAGAAAGATAATGCAAACAATGCAATTTCAGGAAAACGACGAGCAAAAATCCACCATTTTTTTACCAGGTTAGTTCATGGGGCCATGATGACTATTTCCAGACATATACATTCATCATTTTCCAAAACTTTCAAAGGCGGTTCTCGTCATTTTTCATCAAATATGAAAAAAAAAGTGCCTTCAGCTTCGAAAAACTATGGTAATAATCCCTCAGTCTCATAGGAATTGGGCATTATCGGATTATTTTTAGAGGACTTTAGGAGTGCTAAAGGGCCATGGCTCTCATGCATATATGCCGATAAATATAATCCCATTTCTCATAGGACGCTCGTTGCAAGTTGCGAGCTCGCAAAGCCATTTCAGGATTATGATTTACGGGTAATCGAGACTGAAAACCTGAGCTAGATTCAGACAACTTTTTGCTAAAAACATAATAAACTTCAAGAAACAATGCAGTGAAAAAAATTTGAATTACAAAGTCTGGAAAAATAACGCTAAATGGAAAAACAGAAATATGAAAAATGCTTAAGTACGTGCGCAGCATTTTAATATATTTTATTCTATTATTGTTCTCTTATTCTTAAATAT
>JAQGBX010006950.1:0-11919 GCA_034698745.1 Megaphyllum sjaelandicum | reverse complement strand
GGCAAAAGCGTTTTAAAAGGTCATATGCTAGTTCCGTAGAAATCCGCGAGAGGATCTGATTAGGGAAGGGGTCAATTCGTGTTTTTCATCGAGCACGAGATGAACAACTTGGTAATTTCGGTGTACACGTCTTCGCAAAAATGTTATGACCGGAAGGAAGTAATCTTGTTGTTGACGTCATCGAGTGACTGTAACTGTGCGCGCTATCATTGGGAATGACAGATAGGTTTCGACACCTTATCTTTGCAATGATGGACAGGACTACTGGATTGACCATTCTATCAGCAGTCAAAGGTAAAACTCGAGCATTACTTTTTATTTCTGAATGTTTTAACTAACTTACAAATTGCCATCATTTAAAAGTTTTTGGGTATTTTGCTAAGTCGTTGAATTATTGTCCTTTTGTTTAACTTTAAAGCAGATCATCAATGGTTTGTAGGCAGAATCACACTTTATCAGACTTTTAGTGTTAATGAAGCTTCAATCATACATTCCTAAAAACAGCTGGGAATGCATGTAGAGTATTTGTTCGATGTGTCTTTACCTTGTCACGATGACAGTGTCAGAGCAAAATATGGGGCATCCATACATAGGGTACCCTAAACCTAGAAAACTTGAAAATGTTAAGGAATTTGAAAATGTTTGGAAAAGTCAGGTAGGATTGAGTTATTTTGAAAAAGTCAGAGAAGTTTAATGTATTAATGTTGTCAAGATCCAAAATTATTGCTTTTACGTGGATATCTCAGGGACCATTTGCACATTTTCTCATACAAATTGGCAAAAATTTCCATGTTTTCCGAGTGCAAATGTGCCATAATTTCCATGTTTATCGAGTACAAATTTGTAAAAAATTTCCGCGTTTTCCAAATACAATATAGTGAAATTTAAATTTTACAAATTGTGGTTGTGTTTATTTGAATGTTTTTTTTTAAATTGTCATTAGTAAATCTTGCAAAATTATTGTTCATTGTCGATTTTGAATAATCCTGGATAAAAAGATAGCTTCACCTGCACTGGTGAAGGTTAAATCATTTCATCAGATAAAATTTCACATCAATCAACTGGTTGACATATGTTTTTGTTTTTTTACCATAACCAGTATACTATAGCTATGGTATTCCAGCTTTATAGGTAGCTAAATATATTTTGTGCATCATCATAATGTTTAAACAGATTTCATCTGTCGAACAGTTAAATAAGTAGATATACTGTAGTATTATTTTTTCAATCGTTTGATGGAATAATGACACAATAGAGTTTGTATCCACTATGGAACTGAGCATGCGTTGACATGACGCGCCACCAAGTGGCCAAAAATATAAACTAAACTGGGGGGGTTGGTTTTAGCAGACGATGCACGCCAATAGTTGAAAGCTATCTGAGCACATGTCAATTCAGTTTTATAACGTCAGTTAGAAATGGATATTTGTCAATCAGATTCAACAGCAAGTTTGTTTAGAACTTTGGCAGAAAATACTCTATATTTTCAACAAGATGAATTTTGGACAACAAATTTAAATACTTTAAAAATCATTAAGATGGAGTGGGTACTGCAGTACAGGAAATTTGACAGTGAGAAAGCTTACAAGTATTATTTAGAGAAATTTATTTTTGATATTAAACTTTTACCCTTGCTTCACGACCAAATTGCCATAAAAGGTAAATGTAAGGCCTCTATGAGTCCAATAATTTATTCCATTTGTATCGTCACTTCAGAGGAAAAAATTTTGGACGCTTTTTGTTCATGTACAGCTGGGTAAATATAAATGTGAAAATCCACTTAATAATTTATTTATCTATCTAGAATTTAAAATCTAATTATATTGCCATTTTTTACAGCCTTTCAAAAACCTGTCACCACATGGGTGGATTGTTTTACACGGTGCATGCCATGAAAGTTAGTGGCATGAAATCCACCAAACCTCAAATTTCATGTACTGACATCCTGTGTTCTTGGGTAAATCCAGGACGAAGTGCTCAGCCCACTGTAGAAAAGCGAGTTTCAAACATCAGATTGCAGAGACACAAAAAGGTTAGATAATAAATAATAATGAGTAAATTGCCAATGCAACATTATTTGTCCCTTCGTAATGTTTTATAGGGGGTTCTGAACAAACCCAAAGCTCACTTGAGAAACACAGCTGTATCCATTCCACTGCCTCCTGCAGAACAAAATGTCAATAAGGATGCATTACAGCTACTTTTGAAAAACCTTCAGAAAGAGAAAAATCCTCCAAGTTTTGTGTTTCAAGCAATGATATCAAATCAACAAAAGGAATTAGGTGAACGTTTGTATTATTAATGGTAATAGTTTGATAATATCACATTATTGATTTTAATTTTTTAATACTTTTTTTTACCTAGCACCAACCGATCCACATCCTGCCGTGCTGCAACAAGTGACAGATGACGATGTTACACGAGTTGAAATACGAAGTGCAGCTTTTCAACTTCAGGTTTCAGAATATCTAATACAATCATATGGGGACATGGATGAAGGTAATGAAATTTGAAACATTGTATACTCTAAATGATAGGCAAGCTGCAGATAATTCGAACTTAAATGCACATTTTAATGCAGGTAAACGTGCCCAAATAGAATTAATAACGAGAGGGCCATCATGTCGTAAGGAATGGCTGGAGCAACGTCGAAAGTTTATCACGGCATCAAATGCAGGTCCGGTAGTTAAATGTAGGGAGCCAGACTACTTAGTACATAAAATATTGTATGATAGCAATAAATTGGACAACAACAAAGCAGTTAAACATGGTAGGAAACTAGAAAATGCAGCTATACAAAAATATATTTGGAAAAAAAAGTAAGTGTTTGCTTGCTTGCCTTTAAATTTTATACTGCAATAATTAAATAAATCCTTGCCTTAAATATTGCCAGCCAACAGGGTACTCCAGTTTCTGTTGAAAAAGTAGGTTTAGTTGTTAGTCCAGAAATAGCATTCATTGGTGCGACCCCAGATGGTTTGGTTACAGATCCTTCCACAGATCCTACACTTGGAGTCTTGGAAGTAAAATGCCCTTACTCAAATCAAAGTCTGTGAAAGTGGCTTGTCAAGAGAACAAATTCTGCTGTAAATGGATTGATGGCAAAATTTGTCTTAAAGAAAATCACGCTTACTTCTATCAGGTATGGATCTGAACTTGTGTAGTTCTCCATTTTTGACATTGCCTTGTTATAGTATTTTTACGTTGATTTCTTTGGTCCTACTTCTCAGGTGCAGGTGCAGATGGCAGTCACGGGACGACAGTGGTGTGACTTTGTCGTGTATACTATTTGTGATATTTCCATTACAAGAATTGCATTTGATCCAGTACTTTGGGAATCTGTAAAAATAGGTCTAACATATTTTATGAAAAATGCTATGGTTCCAGAAATACTGCTACGATACATGAAAAGTGGAAAACCTTTATTCGGACAGAATGAAAAATACAAAGATTAAATTCCAAATTTCATGTCCTAATCTTTTGTACGGTATGTATGATATTTTTAATAAAGTCATTTCTTCTTAGTTATTGTGGCAATTAATGGTGGTTTGAAATTTGTGAGAAGGGCACAGGTTTGTACAATTTGAGTGGACAAATCATACATGGTAAGTGTTAAGCACCCACTGTTGGCTCCTAACAAGCGAAATGATTTTATTCGACAAATTGCACGCTCCACGTGAATACGGCTTCTAGCAATTTTACGTGTTAATGAAACATCACCTGCTGGCATCTGCTTATTTTTGCTTTTCCTAAATAAAGGCGGAACCACCAGTGGAACTCCTTCCGGCATAATATCTTTGATAAGGAACCCCTTATCTGCCATCACACAATGGTTCGTACCCCGCAGCAGATCAAGAAACCCGGAGTCTTTTGTGATTTCTTTGTCCGAAGTGGACCCTCCATATAACTCAGAAAGATAGGATATACAGCCATAAGGAGTTATCCCAAGCAACAATTTCAAAGTATTGTAATGCTTATAAGACGAAAAAGTGTTACGTTGATGTCTGAGCTGGAATGGCACCTGAATTCTGAATTCAGTACAATCAATGATAATTGTACTTGCACATTCTTGTGCGTAAAGCTTTCTATGCGTCTCCCTAACAACCTCAGCAGATGGAAATTCAAACATGTTTGTTAGCTCAAAGAAAAGAAAATTGATCCATGTTGTGAATATTCGACAGATAGTTACATGGGAAACGTTAAAATTTCTTGCTAACATTTGAACTGGCAGTGCTAACTTGAGACGTAGAAGGGTTAAAAATAGTTGATTTCCCATATTGATTAGGCATGGAAGTCCTGGTTTCAAAGTATATTTGCGTTTGGGGGCATTCTTTGTTGCGGAACGTTTTCCTCTCCAATATTGCAATGAATCAGATTTAGAACACAGATAGGTCAGTAAACTGTTGAAAGTGTTAATGGTTGGAAGGCCTGTAAATAAGTTCATCATGTCATCATTTGTAATACTTTCGTAACATAATTTTTGCATCCTTGCCTTTGATAATGCAGTTTCTAAAACATCTATTTTAAGATTTAGCAATTGAATTTCTTTCTGCAATACTGGAACAATGGCATGATTGTTATGTGTACAAGTTGCACAGTCAGGTTGAATCAATTCCTTGTTGTGTCCCTCATCAGGTTGTAAACATATGTTTTCCTCAATGACATCATCTTGCTGCACTTCAGGTACATCTATTTCTGGTACTGCATGTTCCATCATAGTAGTAATATCTAGCTCTGGTACATTTGCAGCATTATGGTCAGGTGCAGCAGAACTATAAACCTTCACAAAAATACATGGAGTCAAATCTTAATGTGCATTAATGGGTTCAAAATTTCGAAAATATTGAATATTTTATTACCTCATCAGCTTCTATGGCAGCTTCTAAGTCAGGTGCAGCAGAACTAGAAAGCTTCAATTTCTTTTTAAAAAAGGGAACATGGAGTCAAACCTTATTTTGCAGTGATTTGGGTTTCAAAAATTCGAAAAACATTGAATATGTTATGACTTGATCAGCTTCTAAGGCAGCTTTTTTATGTTCTTGTCGTTGTTTTATCCTATCAGCACGTTGTTTCGATATGGTACCAAATGGTACCATATACTGACTGCAGGGTAAAGAATTCAATGTTTTTAATTTGATATTGTATTTCACGACTTACTTTTTCTTGATTCCATTGGAATATAGTTGGGACTGCATCATTCTTTAGAAGCCTCTTTTTGGTATGCAGATTTAGTGAAAAATCCTCTTTGCAAAAATGCTGTGAGCACACCCTGGTATTATCCGTGATTTTAAACAGTGGTCCTACGTCCCGTTTAATTTTAGCTATCTATTTTTCCCTTTTGTTTTTATCCTTTGGTATTCTATGAAAAGATATACTTTGATCTACCTTATTTTGTTGATTGCCTTTTCCGTGGCATTGCTTCAGCTTACAATGGCAACACTGATGGCAATAACTTATGCGTCGTCTGCTAGCAATACTGACCCCCTCAGTTTAATTACGTGAATGGCCGCCCTTGGCACTACTGTCTATTGGTTACAAACTCTATTGTACGATCATCAGCTGATGCAATAGGGGCAATAGACACGGTGCAACGTTCGTTAACTCTGTTAGTTTTTTCAGAAGTTTTTGTATTGGTTGGATGCATTATGTCACTAACATGCCTTTTTCAACTTTTTGCAATTCTAAAATTCATTTATTATCCTTATCTATCGGATTTATCTTTTCGATTTTCGGAACGACCCCCGTCGCGAGTTTGTGCTTAAATTTCACCGATTGTGCAATAGTTGGCGCCACCAGCGCTGCATCCATGCTGGAAATAGGAAAGGCGTCATCATTGCTGTTGGAAGGCATGACGTGTGACGTCGCATACTCTTCCTCGAACAATACTTCGAGAGAGGCGGCGCCTTGACCGTCACGTTAGTCGGCGGCCAATATGGCTGCTGATTTGTTTTTGGTTTCGCATATTTTTGGCGGCACTTTCGGACTATGAATATGTTTCTCAGCTGTTTGATCGAATTTCACACCTTTTAAGGATTTTTCGGGACTTCCTAAATTTTGTTTGTTAATAGGAAGCTTGGGAGGACTACCACATGCATGTTTGTGTGTGATTGGGGCCAAATAAACTTCTTCCTCACCCACTCTATTGGGAAATCTGGAAATATCCTTGGAATTATATACTCTCATTGATTGATCTTGTGTTTGATCCCAAATTTTGTATGTACATGTATTTGGTAAAACCATACGACAGATAGTGTAAGGACCGCCTTTCCTTGGTGCCAGTATTGCTGAGTACCCTTTTACACGTGAACTTATAGGATTTATCTTCAGCAAAATTTCATTATTAACAGAATATTGTATTTCAGTAATTTCGGCATTATTGATGGCTTTGCGCATGTCCTGATGACGCTCAAAATCCGACGTGGCCTGCAACAGAATTGATGATACTTTTACGAAGAATTCAGTCAGTGTGGTGGTCACATAGTCTGGATCGTTACATAGGGCAGGGAACTGGACAAGGTTATCTTGGGGAGTTCTGGGCAGTCTAGCAAAAGTCAGCTGGAAAGGACGGTACCCCACACTTTGATTTGTAACCGAATTACAAGCCCATCTGATGGCAGGAATGTAATCAGCCCACATGTCGTGTTTTTCGGCCACAGCTATAGCCAACCTAGCCTTGATGTCCCTATGTTTTTGTTTTACAGAATTAGCACGTGGATGGTTCTGTGCAACTTTGTGCCACTTAAATCCCATGAGCTTTGCAGTGTGCCTCATAATGATAGCTAAAAATTGGGGTCCGTTGTCGCACCGGACCAATTTCAGAGTCCCATATCTAAGACAGACTTTATTGATTAAAATTTTGGAGATGGTATCTGCCTTGTTATCTGATATCGGAAACAACTCGAATTATCCTGTAGAAATATCAGCAACCGACAGGATACACGTGTGTCTACCTGTTGTCACACAGGGACCAATGGTGTCTATGCTTAGGTCATCAAACCGAGGTTTGATAGGTGGGCTGGTGTGCATTCCTGCAGTCGACTTATTCTTAGGTTTGTATATGGCACACTCGGAACATGCCAAAATAAATTTCTTTATGGTTTTGCGCATACTATTCCAAAAAATACTTTTGAACAATTATGGCATGCGTTCCAGTGATGCCTAAGTGGCCTGATTCTGCATTTGGGTGATTCCACAAGATTACTCTATTCTGCAAGGAACTTGGGATCACCAGCTTGGGGCTATCTGATTCGTCTGAGCTTAAGTGGCATCGTAATCGAAATTTGATTCGAGAACATACATGATACTAGCACACTGATGGTCAGTAACTTGTGCCTTTCGAAAGTCGATCTCTGTGACTGGCTGTTCATCAGTTAAAAACTGTTAAATAATTAAAACTGGTTCGGGCTCTGTACCTAATGATCATGACAACAAATCTGCCACGACATTCAACTTCCCAGGAATGTATTCAATGTTGAATACATATTTTTAAACGGATAAGGCCCAGCACCCTAAACGGCCTAAAGGTTGATTTAAGGTGATCAGCCAAAGCAGCGGTCGATGATCGGAGTGCACAACAAAGGGCATGCCGTCGAGGTATCCCATAAACTTTGCTATCACCCAAATGACTGCTAAAGCCTCTTTTTCGGTTGTCGAATAGTTCTGTTGCGACTTTGTCAGGAGTTTTGAGGCGTACTTGATAATGAAATAGGGGTGCTCATCACCTTGCATGAGAACAGCACCCATGGCCTCATCACTCGCATCTGTAAACAAGCGGAAACCCTTTGAGAAATCCAGTTGTTTCAGGATGAGAGCTTGGCACAAGCAATCCTTTAGCAAATTGAATGCAAACTGACACGCTTCATCAAAATAGAACACAGTATTCTTCTTCAATAATTTATATAATGGAGAAGCTATCTGTGCTAAATTGGGGATGAATTTGACAAATCACCGGCAGGACGACACGAAGGATTTAACTTTTTTGCATTTTTTCGGATACTGTAGGTTAAGAATTGCGCTTACTTTCTCAGAATTGGGACTAATACTGTCTTGAGACAAATGATGTCCCAAATAATCCACATTGTCATTAAAAAGGACACTTTTTGCGCTTTAACAAGAAACCGTACTGAGTATTTAATTAGAAAACCTTATCCATGCCCTGCAGATGTTTTGTAAATTCATCCAATACTACCAGTAAATCATCTTGGTAAGTTTCATTCCGGATTGGTGGCAGATGAGGCATCATTTCATCAACAACTCTTTGACAATGGGCCGCAGAGTTCCTTGTGCCCTTGTAACTCAGTGTGCCTTGCGGTGTAATAGCCGAAAAATACTTTTGACATTCTTTCGCAATCGGGATCTGCCAATAACAGTTTGTCAGATCAATGGTTGACATTGAGGGTAGGTGTGAGGGTATGTGTCTGGCACTGTGACACGGCTTAGCGCTTTAAAATCTGTAACCAATCTTAGGTCTTCCGATCCATCCTTGAAGGCCACTAATATGGAGGGGGCAGCCCACTCCGATGTAGCTGCAAATAAATATTTTTAGACAGTACAATTGAAATTTGTTCTGTCATTTGCTGTCATTGGGGCTTGAAACCTGGAATTATGGAGATGACCTGAAGTTGCACTCTAACCGGAGTCTGTGTTTTCATAAAAACTCTTTTATGTTTCACTAATAATTTGGCGACTTTAGTGCGCTCGTCTGCAGACAGGTGTTGTCCCTCATCTTTACGTAATTGTACTTCTTCATCTGTGAGTATGTTAAAATGGTCACATACATGTGACACATAGGGGTATATCTCACGTGAAAAATAGGTACGTCTTCGTTTTGCTTATTGACAAGTGTCCGCTTATCGGTTGCGTAGTCGATTCTAACTCTGGCTATGCGCATAAAATCCGCACCTAGAATCACCTTATCCGTGATATAAAATGGAATAATCATCACATTTATATTGAATGTGGCATTCTCGAGTGTTACGGACACATAGGCATGGAACATTTCGACTTGGGAACTTCTTGACCGGCTATCTTAACCAATCTTGAACTCTTTTGCATGTCGATATCATTCTGGCGCATGTGGGTGTACAAATGTTGTCCACCCAGTGTCGAGTTAGATCCAGTATCTAATAAAGCCTGAACAGCAAGATCCGCAACCGTGCATTGCACGACCATGAGATCCTTGCTCATTGTTTCCTGTATGACATCTGTATTATTGATAACACCCGTTTGTTCGGGAGGACCGTCAGAACTTTTAAATTTTAGTTTTGGCCTCACGGCTGACTTTCCACATCCGTTCGGACACGCCTTATAAGTATAGCTAATTAATCAGCAAACAAAACAAAATTTTCCTTTTTTATTTTCGGAATTATCTTCCGATGATGCCGAGTTCTTGTCCTTCTTAAACTTTCGTTTTATATTTGGAGTGGATGCCTTGAAAGGTTTAAATTCTTTCTTTTTGGGAGGGCTTTTTGTGTAATCTTCGATCGTTGATTTAGGCTGCTTAGTTACTGGATTCGACTGACCAGGACGTTCCTTCTAGTTAAAATGCACCTTATGTCTTTCTTGAATTTTCTCAAGATCACCTAAACCTTGACCAGGGTCTGATTTTGGACACTCACCTAAATTCATGAGGTGACGCTCGATTATTCAAGCCTCTTTTTGTAAATTTTTGATGGTCGTAATTCTGTCCTCATCAAAATGGGACTGTAGTAAGAGGTAAATGACTCCAAACACAAGTGTTACCATTTGATGTTGGGTTAACAGCTAATCGAACAGGTTAAAAGTGTTTGAAACTAACGCAATGTAGTCACGCACAGGTTGACCGTATGTCTGACCACTTCGTATTATATTGGGCCAAAGATTGAAATCTGTCTGATAGATACTGTACAGATCAGACAATGCCTCTACTGCCTCCATCCAGTTCTGGATAAATGGAAGTTGGGCATGCCACCACTCGAGAGCACTTCCTTTTAATAGGAAAATGAGAGATTTAAAAATGTCTTCATCTGCAATTTTGAATAACCGACTTATAGATTTGACATTGGCCACCCACTTGCGAAATTCCGATGTTTTACCTGAAAATGCATTGACCTGTTTAAATAAAAGTAGAAATTGGTTTAGAGACGATTCCTTTGGAGCTTCTGAAATTCGAGTATCTGAATTACTAGTCCCAGTGCCTGTAACAAGTTTAGTCAGTTCTTGTAAAGGACTTGTAGAATGAACAGAGGAGATTGTCTCCAATTGCTTGAGATTTGTCCCTGTTTCAGGAGATAGTGATTGTTTTATCACTCTGAAATAAAACTGTTTTACATGAAGTAATTTGTTCTGTATGAACAGGTGTGGTGACATCTTTACCAACGGTGATTTTGGACTCTTTACTTTCATTCCCATTAGATAATTGTTCTTTTACATTTATCACTTGGTTCTTAAGTGTTATAATCCATTGGCACTGATTTTCATATGCCAATCGATATGTTTCTACTGTGCTATCCCTAAGTAAATTTTGGATCTGAATTGGGGTAGCTAAGATTTGTGTTGGTACAGGCATCACATTAACAAATTTAGTTCTGGTCGTTTCATTTTGTTCTTCATTTAAGCTGAAAACTACCAGTGGATTCTGAGTTTCATTTAATGTAGACGTACTAGGGAGTGAAGTTTCAGTAGACTTACCTTCCGTTTTTATTTTTTCAGAATATCTGGACAGGAAAGAAATTTAAATTCGTGCAAAGTTTGAAGGAAAAATTTCGAACTGTGTCAAAATTCAATATTCGCAATAGGTAAGTGATTTGTGTTAAAATTTGATTTATTTTACAAAAATGTGAGAATGAATTCAAGACCAGAGCGTTAAAAAAAAAATTAAATAATTCTTATAACAACTCATAGCTTAGTATTCCTTAGGTTATGTCTAATTTGAGAAAATCCCTAAATGGACTTTTCCACAACTTTAAACTTTAAAATTCCTCTGCTACACCAGGTAACTGGGTACCAGGTGAAGAAGGTGCTGTTGATCCACGATTTGATGGCTGCAATACAAGGTGAACCATATATTACAAAACGTGTGAGGCGTCGACGTTAGGCCTCGTTGAAGCTAGATGAGCAGACGCTAATCCTGACGAAGTGGAGGCAGTGGATGAAAACGCAGCAGTCGCCACTGGAGAAGAAGCAGGCTTGGGCGTTGATGAAGGTGCGTCTGGTAGTTGAATATCCATACGCGCACCTCACGCACATGTGTGGCTGTAGTGAAAGTGCGTGCAGGCGCCCCATCGAGCGTTTCGACGGTTACAGTTAAATGGAGTTGAGGCGGCGGGTTAGCGACGGTCGAATCTTTTGATGGGGCGACCGCGCTCGTGCCTGTGCTGGTTGGAGGCACACTCGGCAGCAAAATAGTCGGCGTTTGAGGTGTGTTATTCTCGCCAGGATTTCCACGAGTTCATATAGCCAGATTTTCATCTTGTATAATTAGTAAGCCTAGCCCTTACGGCGACGGTCACCAGAGGCCGCCACCTCTCCGGCCAGGTATATAAGGTGACCACCTTTCCTGAATAAACTCTCTTACCTGTCGACCTCTAACCTCTTGTCTCGTCTGTATCAATGTCTACGCTCGAATAACACATGGTGGCAGCGAAAAATCGAACTTTTTACTGAATAATCTTCAACAATCTGCACGGGAAGTAAACTGGAAGGATTCAAAACGTTACCAGAAGCTGGAAATTGGCCGAAAAAGGAAGAAAATACCGACGGTACAACTGAAGCTCAACACGTGGATCCAGGCCTAACTACACCACGTGCAGACATAGGAAGACAAGGAACAATGCCTAACAAATACAAGGTACCTGATGAATTCAATTTTTCTCGAGCAGCTGAATGGCCAAGATGGATTGCCAGATTTGATCGCTACAGGAAGGTTTCCAAAATGATTGA
>JAQGBX010006949.1:0-11920 GCA_034698745.1 Megaphyllum sjaelandicum | reverse complement strand
AAAAAATGACATTCGTAAAGCTAGCGAGATAACGAGTTGTAGAATAGTCTTGTTAGTTTACCCGCAATGGTTTAACCCGCTAATTAGTTTGATTGTGAATTACATTCATCAGAAAATGATGAGTCTGCGATTAATTAGCAAGATACAATATATCGTATTGATTTACGAGATACAACGGTTAAATTAAAAAGGTTTGGTTTAAAGGATTGAGCATTTGTGATCACAGAAAAAATAACATTTACTACCGAAAGCGAAAACTACGAAAAATACCAAATTTAATCACATTTTTAAAAATAGTTTTTCTGCATCCAATGAACCAGAGTGCGCCAGTGTAGGATTAACTGCTGGGCCCACCCAGTGCAATGTCTTAATTCCTTAATCTTGTAAAACTAATTTATATTTATTTCCTAATGTTAGCGCCTGACATATCGACGGAAATGAAGATCCACGGAACGGATGTGACGTCTTTATTAAGGCGTCTACAAGGACGACTACATCCAATTTGTAATGCCGAGCAAATGATTCCATGTTCATCCAGACCAATCCATAATGGTTCATGCACTTGCTAAGAAAATAATTTTCTGTATATATTTTTCGAAATAAGAATTGAATTGAATTCCCTGTCTCAAACTTTCTTTTTAAATTTCATTGTGTCTTGAAAAAAAATTAAAATTTTAATTGAAAATTAGTCTGCGTTGAAATTGGACTGGTGCTTTTCAATACATACATGTAACTCTACAAATAAAGGTCATTCATTGGATACGTTTTTCTGCCACAGATATACAGTTGTATTTGATTTTTAATGATGCATTGCCTTGGCGTATGCCTATACGTCAGACAATTACAACGTGGGCTATCTTTTGCAAACTATTTCGAAGAGAAAAATAACCACAAACAAAAAGACTTCTTCCCCTGGCCAAGTTTTAAAAAAACGAAGAGTAAACTTTAATAATGAAAAATGTCGAGGAGTTTTTCGTAAAGAGAAAAGGCATTTAAAACTTGTTTTTTTAAGTATATAGTATTATTTACAGTTGCGTACTTGGGTTAGCTACGTATGATAAACAGTTCGAACATAAGTCAATATTAAAAGATAACTTAAACTCGCATAGAAAGAAATGTTTTGAAATTATATATAATCGTATCCAAGTCTATGGAGACTTCAACTAAACTCCTGCCGCTATACTGGTCAAGCTGTTTGGATTTCTGTCATTGAAGTGTTCTGTTAATGGTTGTACAGAGAAGTTTACCATTGCTTTCTCGAGCCCTTTACCAGGGCATGGAACCGTCGTAGAGGGTAGATTGGGAAAATGTATTTTTTATGAGAAAATGTTATATGTAACACTATATATTCAAAGGTTTTGCTATTTGCATAAAGTGTAATAAAAACAAATAGTATTGATAATATTTCATGAAGGCTTATACATGTATATAGATATATGTTCATTGTATCAAAATTGTATAGAAAAATCAATAATGCAATAATAAAAATGTATGAGCTTTATACGGTTTACCTTTGGTAAAATTCGAGTACATAAATCATCACATTTACTTGACTTTCAAGTCATCTTATAAAACTGACAATATGACTTATGCTGTACATGTATTTCGGGATCAGTACTTGGATAAACACCGTTTAAATGTTTACATTATTATTATGTTGAATTTCGTCTTAGAATGAAATTTGAATCTATCGAAATTAATCTCGCGTTAAATGTGAATATAGTTTCCATTTATGTTACTTGGGTGGAATAAATTCTATAACGATAGTATAACCCCATAACCGCAATGCTAAAAAAATGCACTGCATCATTTCGACTTAAGGAAGTACAAACTTCGAGATTTATTTTCTCCCTCGTAGTACAATTAATCTACCTCAAGCTATTCATTATTATAGAATGTTACATTCTACCGTTTATTTTTTCTGAAATAAACTAGGAAGGGATTATGAAGCTTCGTTGGAAGCGTCGCGTATGCTTTTTGGTACTCTTTCCAAATAAATTAATAGATATAGCGTCGGTGGATGAGTCATGCAGTACAAACTAAAAATAATTAGAAATATTTTTATGTAAAACATTTGAAATTTAAACATTTTTAGAAATTCAAAACTAATTTTTCTAATAATTCTCAAGGCCCTGGCCCTTATGTAATTTCCCTTCGGTAAAATAAAACAGTCATGATTCCTCCTCAAAACCTATGAATCTGTACATAATGATTTTATGCAGGTATTGGGATCGTCTTATAATCAACTAAACTGTATGGTATTGCGCATTGACTGAGAGCATGGAGATACAGTATTTTGATTATTCAAGTCAGGATAATGAAGTCCAAAAAACAATAGTCTTTTTTAAGCGGACTAAAGCTAGGGTACCACATTACGCTGAAACGTGAGGGATGCACTCCCCGCGGCATAAATAGGTCTCTAATCAAGGAAAAGAAGGCTATTATTCCTCAAAGAAAAAAAAACAGCGTCTGGAATCAAACGCCATTTAGCCTACACAATCAATTCACGAAATAAGTCAAATCTGACTTTGGTGAAGTCGATAGGATTAAAATGCAAATACGCTAATTAAAATACATATTAAAATACATTTGGACAAAAAAAATGTAAAAATGGACCAATCAGGATGGGGGTTTTCAAGGAAATTCGTCATTACTCGTTCATTCCTTGCGATTTGACACCCCACCCTGGATCTACCTTCCCTGTCAAATACGCCTACCTAATGTGAGAGAGCATCTCCTAACGACCTTAGATAAAAGCAACCAATAGCATCAAAGGATGCGAGCATAGTGAGCAGGACTGCCAAGAGTGAACATCTTCAAAGATCAACTATAGAGAAGTGCCAGTTGATAAAGAATCAGAAAGTAAAAGACGATTCATAGAAAAACAGAGCCAACAGCAAGGCGTGAAGGCAACAATTCCTGCACAACTTTCCAGTCCAGTCCAAAGAAACTAAAGTTTCCCACTATCTAACGTATACGACTATCAGTAAAAGAAATACTCGTTCATCGATGGGGAATCCTGCCATAACGATATTTTTGTTAACCGCTTTAAGTTTATGTCAAGGTAAGATACTGTTTCATATTTTATGACCATTTATGACATTCTGTTTCTCCCAAGAGATAACGCGAAGATTGTGAGACACATCAGGGCATATCTTATGATGTATTATTTAACTGTGAAGGTTTTCTGGAATCATATCTTTCGATTCTTGATAATTGGCGTTAACATGGAAAATTATTTTAATTTAAATCTTTATCATTTTGGGGAAGAATAGTTATTACACATAATTCAAAATGATTAAAGTTTCATGAGGAACTTTTAGTAAATTGAAAGATGTCTTTATAAAATAATGGTCATTTGCCAACAATAAATTATAAAATTTTATCTTTAATTCATACATCTTGTTACCCATCCTCTATGCACGAAACGTTTAGAAATAGTACTTGTTGGTTTGCGAGGTTGCAACAGTTGTGAACATGATTTTGGGTTTAATTACACAATCACCATTTTATAGGTAATGTAAAACTGAGTAAAGTCTCGAAAAAATTCTCAAAAATTCTCAAAAAGGACATTGAAAAAATATAGAATTTTTTAAAATTATGTTGGTTAACCAATAGTTGGTTAATCATCTCCTTTACAACTTCTAGGATAACAGAAAATCATAATCTGCACGTATTATTAATTTATGTAGTTGAAAGTGCATTGTCTAGGCAAGATGTGGTATTCTTACATATTCCTGGATATTAATAAATCATTGAAAATTGCAATTCAACAAATAATGCCCCTGTTAACGTTTAAAAGAAAAACTTTGATTAACTTAATGCTGCCATAACGTAAAATTTGTTTTCAACATTCCATTGATGTTAACTGCCAATTAGGCAAAAGCATATGTTATAAATAAACTTATTATTATCCAGATATTTGTGCTGACAAAAATAATATTTATGGTCTGGTGCATTATAAGCATTTACAATTGTATTTAGCTATAATTTGGAAAAAAATGTACTGAACATGTCGTCTTTTAATACAAACCATAATACAGCTCTCACGTCAAATATATAGCATACTTATTTCTATTATACGTTTTGCATGATCTCGTCATTCAATTCAGAAAGGGATTTGTGTAACTGATGACTTTGGCTTACTTTCGGATGCAAATTTGTCGCTTTATCACCCACTTGCAGCCCACTTGTATAAGCACTGTCTACAGACATTGAAAAACCTCTGTAAAACATGAAGCCATTAAAGGAGACATGAATATGCTCTAAACATGACGATTAATCAAACAGGCGTTCTCGTTGGAATATGTCTCACAAATCGGTTAGAAGCATTTTACATGTACATCGTACAGCAACAGGTCAAGACCCCTTGGCCTAACTAACGAGTATGAAAAGCCACGGAACGTAAATTAATCATTTATTTCGAAACGTTATTTCAAAAATTTGGTTTCAATAGCTATAGTAAAAACTTCGTGAAATTATTTTATTTTAATAAAGATGCGGGATGGGTATTTGTAATTAAAGAAATAGGAAAATAAAACGATTTAAATGGATTTTTATACATTTGTTTTCGGTTACAATATTCGGTTATAGGCCTACTGTATACCGGGTGTTCCGTTTATCATGATTTGTCCATCATCTTTTGAAATAAATAGTAAATCGTGTAATACGCCATTCACTTCATTCAACAGATAGCAGTGCAAGGCTTGTTGAGAAAAGTGAATGGCGTATTACACGATTTCGAACATCGATTACAGCAACATCTAAGATGATGCCAAAAAGATATTTTTGACAAAACTTATTATGTTTTAAGTACAGATTCATAATCTGAAAACAAAAACAAAAAAAATAGGGCTCCTTATTTAAAATCACAAGGGGATCCCCCGGATCAACCATAGGGGGACCGGGATATCCCTTTATTCTTGCATAATTTAAAACGCAAGGTATGTTATTATTAATATTGTATTCTGATAACTTTTACGATTTACTATTTATTTTAAAAGATATTGGACAAATCATGATAAACTGAACATTCGGTGTATATACAAGGTGTTTCAAATGTGATAGTCAATAATTTTAGGGGTTGTAGAGGTACTAAACTGAACATGTTTAGTTTAGGAACCTAGGGGTGCCGACGTCACTTTAAAAAGTTATGTTTTAATTTTAGAAATTTTTAACATGGGAGTAAACGGAGGTGCCCCTTGCGCATAGCTTTCCTTACAAACATTAGTAATATGCTGAACAGTCTTTCGAAAGGGGCACCTCCGTTTACTCCCATGTTAAAAATTTCCAAAATTAAAACATTCATAACTGTTTTAAATGACGTCGGCACCCCTAGGTTACGATATTAAACATGTTCAGTTAAGTACCCTGTAAATTCTTAAAATTATTGACTTACTTTTGAAACACCCTGTATATATATATACATTATGCGTTCGAATAGTGTTAAATGCTTTGAAATTTCGTCTAATACAACTCACTATATTTCAACGTACCCTTTTAAGAGTACGTTACGTACTTTTAAAAGGGTACGTTGCTGTACGTTATAGAGGTTCGTTAATAAAATAGAATAGCATTACGTTCGGTTTTATATTGCTTGGCATGTTATCTGGGGTTTCGGTTATCCGAGGAACTTCGTTTCACGGCCTCTTGGATAATCGAGTCATTGAAAAGTTCTTTGCAGAATTTTAATTCCTTAGAAATTCCTTTTGATAAATAGTGACGCCGATGACTTCATGGTAGGATATACATTTATTTTGATTAGATTTGAATTTCCCAGCAGACTATGTTTCCACTTTAATGTGGAAAAACACAATTGCAAATTCTCAGCATTTTTAACGGATTCTCAAAACGGGTGGGAATACAGTTAGCATAGCTGTGTCAGATTTCCTAATAAAACGCTAAAGCACGCTGATAGAAATACAGTAGCTAGTGTCCCTACTCAGTAGGCGAAATTCAAAGGTTGATATCCGCTTTCATGAATAAGGACTTTTGCGAACCAAAAATATATTTTAGTTGATTATTTTACAATACAAGCCATTGAATCAAACGGTGAAACAAGGTTTGACTCAAAATAACGCGTGGCAGCAGGTGTATAAATTTATTTTAAATGGCACCATTAATTGATTTGGACCAAATTCGTCACAAAAACTAACCAAAATCAAATAGCCGTGTGAAGCCGGTACAAATGAAGATTGTATCGATTTACAAGAAGCCGTAGGGTGTTCGAAAGCAATTTGATGTACAAAGAAGTTGAATTTGTAGATCCTTCACGAAATAATGAACGTCTGGATTTTCTAAGTCAAACGCACGCCCAGTAATCAGGAAAGGGTGGCCAAAATGCGTTTGACCAATTCGACTATTATGGCACCGTGTTCGAATGTATTGCAATACACGCGGCTAAATAAGTGGGTTTGATCATGGTTAGAATTCTAGAGCCGATTACTTTGCTGGAAATTAAATGACAACTTGGCAGATATATCTGCGGCCATCCCAGAAATCTAATTTACAAAGAAAAAACGAAAAATGAAGTTGAGGAAAATTTATGCCGATTCATCGAACGTTTTGAAGCAAGGTGAAGATGGTAAAATTAAAAAAAAAATACTGTATTTGATCTTAACAGCAGCTTGTGAAAAACTCTGGTTAATCTGAATCGTTGGCCAAAATCCTTTGCTCATCGTTAATATACATGTACATGCAAGCACTTCGTTCTTTTAAAAAATGTGAGAATTTAATCTAACAGTTTCTCAATTTTCAAAATTCAATATTACACAACATAATGTTGGAGATCCACCGACAAATGCACAATTATTGTATCTTCGTGGTAATCCATAGATTTTTTGCTTTCAATATATGGATCAATTTAACATCAATATATGGAAATGTGCACTAGGAAATTTTCCTTATCGGCAGCCAGCTAATTTAGGTAACAACTTGATTTAGCGACATCAGCTACCTATAACATATGTTTATAGTACGCGACGGAAAGTTTGATCAGAGTAGTTTACAAATTATATTTTTACATTTTGGTATTGATTCCAGGTTTGGTCCTTGTTGGAGAAGACAAACGCCAAGGGTTAATCCCGTTTCCACGCGTTGGGCGAACATTTAACCCCTGGCTTCAGTCCACTGTTTTTAGGCAAGATTTAGACGACGACGAAGGCCTAACATTACCGGAAGATCTGTTCAGCGTGCGTTACACCAGAGGCGTTTTTACCCCACGACTCGGAAGAAGAAAACGATCGACAAACGACGACGACAAGACGACAGAAACATCGGCCCATTCGTTCGGACCGAATTCCAATGTCATCGATCTGGGAGAGCTGCTCAGAAGAACCCCGTGGGCCATCGTAGCTTACAAAGGTAGGCATCTCAATTCTTGCAACTTAGTTCAAGAAAACGATCGAAAAATCGTTCAGTTTTTAAAAATCTACTGGATAAACAAACATTCTTTACGGTTTGCGATTCACTAATAATAAAAAGAAGCTAAAGACGGCTAAATTCAAGTAAAGCATTCATCAATAGTGGCTGGATCGTTTAAATCTTATTTAATATGCTTTAAAGGCAGAAAATGAAAGTTTTTAAAGAATTTTGAATTCTATAAATTGGCATCATTGAAATTGACTATTGGCATACGTTAAAAACTCTGGAAGTACAAAAAAGGGACTTTTTTCCTATCACAATTTAAGGGCATGAAGCAAGAAAATGTAACGACATCTGTGAAAAATCACTTAAGAAATCGCTGAAAAAAGTTTACATTTGCCTATACTGTATTGGCAAGTGTGAATACGCTATCCAATATTTGTAGCGAAAGAAGAAAACTTCAGTCCTTGATAAACAACTTTTATTCTAAAGTTATGTCCATAGTGGAGGATACATATAGGAACTTTGCGTTTCTGTTGCTTGTTCCTTCAACTTCTTTCTACAAGTTCCCGAGTGTTGAGTAAAGAAATGAACAAATTATAATACTGTACATGTACACTGGTATTATTTCAATTTTAATTCTTTACCCTGCAGTCAGTACATAGCACCATGTGGCAGGGGAGATCATTATACAATTTGATTGACCCCAACTTCCCAATTTACTTAATTTTCCCGTATTTGGGATTTTAACGAGTAGGGTGGGATGGGATTAGGATAGGAAGACGGTCATGGCCGATTTAATATAGGAACTATCTCAGCATTAGCCTGGAGGAAATTCCGGGAAACCATATACGGAACAGGAACATTGCGGACAGGACAGGTACGGAACAGGAACATAGAGAACGAAGCAGTTCTCAGTCTCAAAATGCGTACATGTAAGTACATGTTCCTGTTTTGTACCTGTGAGGATATCAATAAACCATTTTATTGATAAAGGATTGAAGTACCTGTGGAAGTGCTCCAAATCCCGTACTATTTATTATTCTAATTCACGATGACAGCTCCGGCAAGAAATTCTTGGGTTAACACATCGACAAATAAGCCAGCTTCTTACTACATGTATAACCAATTAACAATTGTTACAATCACGACATGTTCTGAATTTTTTACTTCTAGACGGAGTTGATAAAAAGATGGCTTTTAGTCCTCGATTGGGCCGAGCCATGGCTCCACGCTTGGGCAGGAAACGTTCAGATGGCTCCAACGACGCGCACGAAGACCCAGAAAAGCGGGCTGCGTTCGCCCCCCGATTGGGACGGGCCTATCCTATGGAGGAATCCAGCGAAGGGGATTCCCCTTTCGACGTTGCGACTAGAGCAGCGTTTAGTCCTAGACTGGGTCGAGGGGGCCCGGGCTACATCCAAACGCGCAGCGCATTTGCGCCCAGGCTGGGGCGCTCGGATTCGAGCCTTGGAACTAGCAGCATCAGCGGCGACGCCAACGATCAGCAGAGCGTGTAGGCAATTCAATCACCATGGACAGGAATCTCATTTTCATTTCAATTAATGGCAGGATATGGAAAAAAGAATTAAATGACCACAGAAAAGGATAATTGTATCAATTACCAGCCCCACGGAATGACGCGAATACATGAAATACCGCGGTCCAATCAATATTTTGGTCATTCAGCTTCATGTCAGTTCCATATTCAATACCGATGGGCGTAATCTGTACTTCAGAGCGATCTAATAGAGCTCAAGTACGCAACTACTGAAACGTCACTTTGTTAGAAATCAGTTGAATCGTATAAATCCTAATCAGAGCAACTGCGTCAAACTAAGTACTCCTTATGTCAGTCCATCATTTAATAATTGATTTTTGATAAAAAAAACTGCAGACATTAATCTTTATTAAAAGTGAAAATATCTTACAACAAGAGATGTCCACGAAATAAAACATCGGTTAGGACTTCGTTAGGAATATTTTACTCTTTTGCTGAACATCATGAATCGTACGTAAAATTATGAAGATGCCACTCGATTCAATTTTAAAATTTGGCTAAATAAAAACCGTAGCTGCATTACATAGTTATTCTTATTTTGAGTATCGCGTGCTATTTTCATTTGAAATTTGCATGTACTGATTAGCTCTAAAATCCGTTAAAGTTCTGAAGATCGATATGAAGTATACAGTGCAAAACAATGCAATGGATTGATTTCAATCAACGTTTGATATCGACTTCAGGGCAAAATTTCATAAATGAATCTAGAACATAAATGGTGCTTAGATTGATCTTAACTCTTGATAGTGTACATAAACCCATTATCGACAAAATTGCAAGAAAAATGAAATGCTGAATGACCAAACATGTTGCTCTTGAGATCATGACTACATCTTTAGCATTACACTCGGAGAGAAGGCAAATCTAATTTTAAAACAGAAATCAGCCGATTTCAAAATTTAAACGTGGTGTTACTCTTCAACTATTGAACTTCATAAATGTATTCGTTAAAATTGAAAGCTGTTAACGACTTTAGTTTTTAATTTTCTTTTGTCGAATCTTAAAAGTCGATTCCTTCTATTCTTTCAATGATTCCAAAAACATTGTGCATGTAATCTTTTAAAACTTGTTTTAAGCATAAAATTCTAAATTTTATTTAAGTTGAAACGTACATGTATATTGCTTAAGGAAATATTCTACAAATTGTCGTGCTATTTTTATGAATGTATAAAATGCTTGTTGACTGAAAATAAATAACGACTTTTGTTTATCTAATTGTATACTGTTAACGAACATCTAAACATATAGACATTGCATACACACAATCATGCTAAACATTAGCGATGGATTTTTTAGGGTTTATCTATTGTAAAAAAAATTCATTTTAATTAACTCCATATTTAGCTAAAATCAAATTGCTTATAAGAAGCATTTATTTCCGTCTTA
Source organism: Megaphyllum sjaelandicum (assembly GCA_034698745.1). Taxonomy (NCBI): domain Eukaryota; kingdom Metazoa; phylum Arthropoda; class Diplopoda; order Julida; family Julidae; genus Megaphyllum; species Megaphyllum sjaelandicum. Next base: position 1,611 of record JAQGBX010006949.1, on the reverse strand, counting down.
AAATGATGTAAGTTAAGGCTGAGATAAGCTCATGAGCAACTATAAGGGCATGGTCTCTCCATTAATGCGGAGCTCTAAAGATGTTCCCGACAAAACTGGGATTCAAATTTCCATCTGATTCCCAAATGGAGAAGAACGCGAAGATATTATAAGGTAGGACTTACAATGTATTTTTGCAAACTATGACTCACTATATGAACAGAGGCACAAGCCTCTTACTTTGCATTTGCTTCGCATAAAACGGTTTATAGCCGTGCCATTCTTACAAAATATAGTTTCAATAATGAAATAAAACATTAAAAAATCAATGTTTTACAGAATATTAGAATAAAATTCTTAAAATTACGACGAGAGGACAACATCCTTTTCTTAGACATAAGATTTACGAATGGCACTTTGGTAGTCTTGTAGTCATGTGTGCGAAAGGAAGACAATTACATGTAATTGGTTTAAGAACAGCGATAACCTTGAGCGATTGTTTTAAACCAATTAACGTGTCGATTTTGCAAACGTGACTTCACGACCGCCAAAGTGCGATTCGCAAAGCTTCCGTTTATAAGTATACCCCTATTAATATCCTTTTCATATGGTAATCGATAAAAACTTCCTGATCATCTAAATAAAATATGGATAACGTTAAGTGCTAATGATGACGTAGTTTTATAAATAAAAAATTGAAAGGCCCAATTCCATTAATTCCATAAAATAATAAAAGTGAAGCAGCGTGAAAGATGAAGATTAAAAGTGAAATTCACTTCCCCTACTTGCGAAAATAACATAAGTTAAACGCCTTGGGTTACGGTTTGAGAAAATATAAGATATTTATTATTCATAAATATACAGCAATACTCACACGATCTAGGCATGAAGTTTCAAAACTACGCTTTAAAACATTTCTATTTTTCTACTTTGTACATATCAAATTAAGGTGGATGTTTGGAAAATGTAACCCAGAGAATTTATGCAAAATTCGATTGCCTCGCCATGCAAGAAAAGCATATTAAGAGGATTGAATAAAATAATACGAGTCTTGAGTTCTAAAAATAAAAATGCCAATTCCGCGTACATGTAGCTGTATGCCATGGTAACGCAAAACTGTCACGAAGGCCATGTTGCTTTTAAAATATTGGACTTCTTGCAATGGATAACATCGGATGCAAGATATTTTCATTGGATATTAAGAAGATTTGTATCATTTAATGACAAACAGGATAGTGTTGCATCGATATGATTGTCAGCATCACTTTCATATAAACCTTAATAAAAAGGAAAAGGTAAGTTTATAAACAGTGTAATGATATTTAGTAATTTTTTTTTTGGAAATATAGCATGACGACAACGTTGATGGACCAATAAGTAAAATAAGTAAGTATGAAATGACAACAATGAGATGAAAAAAAAGAAACACCATTTTTATCATAACTTAATTCTGCACGGTCTAAGCCAATTACAAAAACCCGTGTATAAGCTCCGTGAAATACGTATTAGAATGACTCCTCGGTTTATTTGACAAAAGGCTTGATGGGGAAAAACGTGCTTAGGGATCATCCATAAAGGATGTCCTGTATTTTTTCGGGTTTTTAGACCCCCCCCTCCCCCCTGTCCACCCTT
>JAQGBX010006948.1:0-11920 GCA_034698745.1 Megaphyllum sjaelandicum | reverse complement strand
GTGTAGCTACAAGGTGAGGCATAAGTCTGTAAAGTCTTCTTGCCCCTGCTGCCTGCAATAGTGCCGATTTAACAGACCTATGCCTCACCTTGTAGCCTACACCTGGTGCACTTGGGTGTACACTTTTTGGGTGAGTCAAATTCGCCATTAATTACTTCATTTTTAATCACTATCGCGCCAATGATAAGTATCACGTGCATATTGTGATAAGTACCATGCACGCAGCGCTCCTAGTGACAAGATACAGCACGCGTGCTCATTGAAACTACATTGAAAACGCCGATTTGAAAATGGCCGGTCGAACTGCTCGGGTGGTGATCCTGCATCCAGATCTGGGCATAGGAGGTGCGGAACGCTTAATAGTGAGTTTAGCTGTGGCGTTAAAACACCATGGACATTCGGTACATTTGTTAACGGCTCATCACGACGTAAACCATTGTTTCGAAGAAACGAAAGACGGTACTCTTCCGGTGCAATGCGTTGGCGACTGGCTTCCGCGTAGCATCTTGGGCAAATTCTACGCCTTATTCGCTTACATACGAATGATTTATGCGGCTATTTATCTCCAGTTTTTCAGTCAAGTTCAATACGACGTGTTAATATGCGACCAAATTTCTGCATGCATTCCTTTTATCAAATTATTCAGCCCAACTGCGAAAGTACTGTTTTACTGTCACTTTCCCGATCAGCTCCTAACCGATAGAAAATCATGGGCGAAGCGTTTGTACAGAGCGCCGTTGGATTGGTTGGAAGAAAAGACGACCGGTATGGCTGACGTTGTGCTGGTCAACAGTCATTTCACTGGTAAATTTACTTTATTAAATTTGATGAACGAAGAAAACGCCGATGGCGTGAAAGTGGTAATTTTTTCATGTATGTTAGCGATGGTCGTGGACAGCATGGTGCCAGTTTTAAAGTATTTTGTAAAGGGCCGTCCATAAAGATTGTCCTATTCTTTTCCCCTTTCCTATTCACTTTATTTATTTAAAGCTATGTGAAAAAAATAAACAACTCTTTCTAACAAAATTGCTACGAGCTCGAACGTTTTATGGACGTATTTTAGAATGTACGAATCAGAAAATAGCATATGGCTTTCTGTGCAGCGGTTTACCTTAATAGGACATCGTCGACTAGTGTTTTTCAGGTGCCTGTTAGCTCGTTACGAGTGAGTCCAGGCTTGATTGATGTTATTCAAGGGCCTGCTTATTTTTATTCACCTAAAGCGAGCTGGTCGAAGTCTTAAGGCAAAGTGCCGCAGGTTGCTCCACGTTATTTTGTCTCGTACTCTGCGAGGAAAGGGTCTGTTAGACTACGTTCGACTTTGATTTCGTTTTTAGTAAGTTGGCTGCATGCATGTGTTCAGGAATTAAAATGTAATTTAATGTAAAGTTATTTTTCTTGCTCCAAATTTCATGCTCACGTTTTTTTATCGAAATACTTTCAAATTATTTTACTAGTTCGATCATTATTGCTAAAAAGTAGTTTCTCTCTTCAGGTGAAATCTTCAAATCCACCTTCTTGAGTTTGGGCCACCTTAGGCCCTTGGTATTATATCCTTCGCAACAGAAACCAACTACTGATAGACATGGAGATCCTCATCTAATTGTCAGAGGATTAAGCATCGATGAAGACCAAATTGAATGTGTATTTTTATCAATAAACCGTTATGAGAGAAAAAAGAACATTGCATTAGCTCTTGAAGCTTTTGGTAAGTCAGCTTTTTTATTGTAGTATTGTCTTGCTCGATTTCTTACTTGTTCAATATTTAAACAAAATCAACCTTATATGAATGTCATCAATATAGAATGTGAATTTTTAAATGAATCACATATATCTAATTTCGGAATTGAAAGTTACCTGATCACACCTTATATTTAGAACTGCGCAAGCTCCAATAAAACAAAATGCCTGATAAATTTATAATGAACTGATAGTTTGTGGTTGTTTGCTTTCAGCAACCCTACTGAAGAAGGTGTCCCATTCCGACAGGAGAAAAGTTCATTTAATTTTGTCAGGTGGCTACGACAACAGAGTTCAAGAAAACGTGGACTATTTTGCTGAGTTACAAACTTTAGCAAAGAGACTAGACGTCGAGGATTATGTAACATTTTTGAGATCTTGCAGTGATGAAGAAAAAGAAGGCTTACTTCAACGATGCACCTGCCTAATTTACACCCCAGACAGAGAGCACTTTGGCATTGTTCCTATAGAAGCTATGCATGCCGGCAAACCTGTCATTGCAGTAAAAAGCGGGGGACCCACTGAAACCATTCTTGACAAAAAAACGGGATTTTTGTGTGAGCAAGATGCCGAAAGTTTTGCAGTAGCCATGGAGCGTTTTGTACACGATACATCCCTATCTCAGACGATGGGTGTGCTTGGTAAGCAGCATGTCAAAGAAAATTTCAGTTTTGAAGCTTTTAGCAATAACATCAATCAAATTGTAAATGACATGCTTGGAGGTGTTTCTGATCTCAATTTAGAAAAGAAATCCGAGTAACTTAATAATGTACATTATCACTGTTGAACATTGAATGTCACTATCTAAATAAATATATATATATACACACTAATAGTTTCCCATAATTGGATTTTTGATTGTTCAAAAATTTATTCTCCATGTAATTTTATCTTGCTCCAGGATAGAAATAGGCTTTAATGTTGAAATGTCCTTGAATTGTTGATACATACTATTTACAGAAGTTTGTCTATTTTTCGTGTTTGTGTCTAATTTTGCAATTATAGCCAAATTTTTAAAGTGCCGTTTCCAATAATTAAAATAAATATTTTAAAAGGATGGTTCACCATTTATTGGCTCATCAACAGTTGTTTGCATTATGTTCAACTTGATCTGAATAGGAAAACTTAATGATAAATCGCCTTGAGAGGCATGAAGAAAATTCAAATAAAACATGGCAAAAAAAAAAAGCTAAAATAATTTGACAGATCTCCATAAATGAAGATTCGTTTGAAAACAGGTATTTTACTTACGTTTTCATCTTTACCAACTTTCGAGGATGGGGGATTAGATCGATAAATAACTTTTAAAACAATGAAGGAATGTACACACCATAATTTTATTTAATGGTGATAAATATGAAATATATTCGTTTTAACTTATTAGTGTACAATAAGCTGAAAATATGTACTGTTCATGAAAAAAAAGGTTGAACAGTTTTGTAATAGCCCATGGAAGAACCTCAACCAGTTGTGCGTGAATTTAATTTTCTTTACTGGATCTTTTTATATTCCCACGAGCCGTGGGCAAAATTTACATTTTCATCCCCCCGTTATTTTCCTATTTTTAAACACGGTCGTACTTTAGTATCGATCGGACCGCCAATTCAAACTTGGCGCGCCCTTTGTGTTGTACAACAGGGCGGCGATCCGCAAATGTATTCCTCATTATTGAAATGAATTCCTTTTCAAAAGTCCCTTATGCACTTTGAATGAAGAAATCTTAAGATTTTCTTTCGTAGGAGTGCCCTATCTCTTCGAAGAAAAAGGAACCCTCGACTAACGGATTTCAACCGTACGTGTAATTTTAAATGCCGCTAACCAAAACAACATGAAAGCCAGCGGGAAACGGCACAGTGGGCTCGTAGCCCAACGATCCGCAGGGGGTGGGGCTACCACGTGACCTCGTTGGACCAATGAGCGTGCGCTATTTTCAAATTTTCATCCGTCTTTGTCCTCGCAACTGTTTCATCGCTAGGCTTACGAGTCAAGTGCGGGTTTATACGTTCGTGGACAGGCACAGATTCTGACCGCCATTTGAATTTCCTTCAAAAATTCAGCCTCGGTGTGTGTCCCGGATCTTTTTTGACAGCACGCCGAGCCGGTTGTCCTATTTAGGTTAAGGCGCTACATCCAAATTGGGCCGCCAGAGACGTTGACTCGCCCACTGGATCGGCACGTGTATTACCCTCATTCCGGTAAAATTTGAATCACGGTAAGGAAAAAATTTCCAATTTTCATAACTGCTCTTTGCCCAATGACCAATATCCGAAGCATTGCACGATGGTGCTGAACTAGCTTTCTACGAATCGGTTTAAAAAGCACGTAGATTTCGGAATGATTTCATTTTCGTGAGAGAAAGGCATGTTTCGTTCGACGGTTGTACTGTATGTTGGGGCAAAATGTTGTGTTCGAAGTTCATACGTGAAGGCACTTTCCACGTTATCTTCGTGTGATTACTTTGAAAATACCGGTAGCTACCTTTCCAGAATAGCTAACTTTTGATGTTTCCACCGCGGCAAGGTTCCGTAAAGTCACGCAGTATCTTCTCCCTGCATGAGTAGGCTATATATTAATTTGATCGTGGCAGCTTGCATTTCACGTCCTTTGAATACATGTACATGTGTGTGATTCAAATCAGTTTTAATCTCAGATTGCAATATTAGGTGGTTGAATATGTGATCTTACATGATGAACCGAGCTTTTGGAATTATTTTGAATAAAATAACTTGCGTAAATATGTCATGGTCGAGTGTCGACACCATATATTTGAGTTTTAAATATCGAGCTGATTGAAGTTAACGCACGATGCATTATGTATAATGTTTTTGGCATTCCTGACTGCAGATGTTATTCGTTATACCAGGTATTTCTATAATCTAAAATATGGAAACCATATTTACTGAAGTTTGGGGATGATTGGAATTTGTAAAAGTTGTCTTTCAGGTAAAAAGGTTGGGAAACTTTAGTCTACTACATGCACCTATGGCAATACACTGCTGACGAATGCATTTGCAAACCCTCTAAGTGGATTCTTATTTCCCCGAATTATTTTCTGCTTTTAGCCTACTCTATCCTTCCTTTACATTGGTTATGAAATGGGACATTTTAAACTCAGTATTTTAATCATTCATTTTTCAATATTTTAGGCTTGTTCTAAAAATATACATTATCAGTGATTTTCAACAGGTGTGCTGTAAAAGCTTTCGTAAGTGTTCTGCGAGAGTTTCAGGCAGATGAAAAAGAAGCGGGAAAAAAATTAAATGATGAAAAAATCGCCGAGGAAAATCTTATAATTAGGCCCTACTGCATAATTATTATAAATAACCTATAACAGTGAACACAATAGCAGATTCAACACTAGTTTTTAAAATTGAAAATCGTATTTGAAAATACAGCAGGCTGAGGAGCCACAATGGACGTGCCATGTGTGGATCTCTACTAATGGTGCACCATGAGACGAGAAGCTTAAACATCTGAGCACTATATGGAAGAATATATTTACCACGTTTTGGTGTACAATGTAGTTGTACTATTCGTAACTGATAATTGAGCCCTTTGACACAAAGTAGTCACAACTTTCTAGATCATAATTTTGTCATGTTGTCTTTTAGGCGCTGTTATCAAAATGATCCTGTGGCCGTCTTCAGGCAGATTACCATCAACAGCTGAAAAGTCCTGTACATCATTGGCTGAATATAATTTCCTTGGAAAACAAGAACAGCGGTGATGGAACTGGATTTCTACGATGCTATGCAGCACCCCGATTCGTTATCCCTGGAGGAAATGATAGAGCGGGATATGCGCACCAGAGCATTTGACGAATGTCCAACTTCTGAATCTGTTCTTTCGAATCATGCCCATGCAAAAGACTTGGATTTTGACATTTTGACAAATCCGATGATAGATGACCGGTTGGGGTTATCGGATTCAGACCTATTGCGAGATTCACGGGACTTATCGTGGTACAATTCACCAAATGGCAATCTGGATTCTGATCCAGTGGGGATTTTTGTGAATCCTCGGACAGGATTGCCTGTTACGTTCCCGCTGGACACTTCGATCGACCTGGATCTATTGCCAGCCGTTAAGGATTATGAGGATGAAGAAGACCAAGTGGCCAAATCGTTTAATTCAGTAAATCCGACTATGTTGGAGCATCATGATGCTAATTTATTGAAAGAAAAGCAAGCTCGAATCAATAATGGCACTAAGAAAGAGGTGGTGGGAGGCCATAATGGTCAGAAAAATAGTGCAAACAATGGGCTGGTGTCGGGGCCATTAAGACGAGAATTTGATGACACATCGTCATCATCAACTTCATCATCTTCCGAATCCTCTTCGTCAGAAGACGAGAATGATGAGTGCCAGAATGATGAGGACGACGAGGATTTTGATGCGAAGCACACCTATTTCAATCCAATAGCTTCACATACTAATAAATTAATAAAGCGAAAAGGTTCTGCTGCCCAACGGCCAAAAAATGATGAACGTTGTTTGGCTCCGCAAAGTGCAAATGGTGAACGTACGTTGACAGGAAGGAGTTTTCCTAAGCCAGCATATTCGTACAGCTGCCTCATTGCTATGGCGTTAAAAAACAGCAGTACTGGAAGCCTGCCTGTCAGCGAGATCTACGGTTTTATGACGTAAGTTTTGAATTCTTTTTCTACTTTTCAGCTATCGATGTAACATGTTGCAGTCTAAATTCGCGATAAAATGCGACCCCTGGAAACCGCAAATAGATATACACTTGTACCTATTGGGAAGCCATGCATCAGGGGGCATCACTGTATTGGATTTTAGATAATCACAACTCATTCCTGATATTTTGAATTTTAATGTCATTGACTGTTTTAAATTATATGAAAATTATATTTGTGATGGCAAAAATATTACTTGTGCTGGATTGCATATCTGTGACTAATTTAGCAGTGGCTTTGCATTGCTGGTTAATCAAATAAGTTTTGTAATTTATTTTTTTATTTTTCATATGTGCCTAAACTTTACCACGGTAATTTGCATAATATACTATTTTATACATTACAGGGCAAACTACCCATATTTTAGGACAGCACCAAATGGTTGGAAGGTAAAGTTAAACAATAGTTCTATAAAAACTGAGCAACAGAAGTGTAATTATAAATGCTTAGATTGTACTGCAACATGAAGGCTACATTCTAAATCAACTAACATTAGGGAATTTTAAATAATTAATGAACAGTTGTCAACCTTGAGAGTAAATTGAGAAAAGTGATGCTTCAGTTGCTCGTTGATAGACTTGTGACTCAATTTTAAGTTCCATTTTTCAGAACTCGGTACGACACAACCTATCTCTGAATAAATGCTTTGAAAAGATTGAGAAACCTGGTACTGGAAACCAACGCAAAGGCTGTCTGTGGACCATGAATCCTGGAAAAATAGGAAAAATGGATGAAGAAGTAGCCAAATGGCAAAAGAAAGATCCTTTGGCAATTAAGCAGAGTATGGCAAATCCAGGTATACTAATTATTTAAATCTTTGCCCATTTTCATGGAATATTCATCCACATTTTACTTGAAAATATTTTTGACATGGATTTTTCATGATGGCAATACTTTTTCTTTAATATATTAAGTTGTTTACTAAGTTACCTCTTTTAATTCCAGAACATTTTGAACTACTGGAGAGGGGTTTACTAAAATTGCAAGTGCCTTCTCGAGAAGACAATAATGGATCAGATGAAAACCATGAAAATAACACTACTAACCCCTCAGCAAAAATAAAAACTGAACCAATGCAGGATTCTAATGACTCCCACTTGGACAATTCATTACTTGATCTCAATTATCAGGTAATCGTGCATTATTTTACTACAATTGGGGGGTTGTCACTGGAAAATTGCTTATTAAGCTGCAAAAATATGTAAAATCGTTAGGAAATTACAAACACGTTTTTGCACCAAAAAAATGATTCATGTGTTAATGGTTTCTGTCATTATTCCAGAGTGGTCTATGGGGCGAGTTAGATGAAAAGATGGATTTTGACATTCCTCTCGCCACTGACAGCTTTCCTAATGTACAAGGTGGTTTTACATTTGAGGACAACTCAGGAGGCAACTCTGCACTCAGGGCAAGTGGTCATGGGGCAGAAACAGCCAGCGTTTTCAATGGAACTTTTCTATCAAAGCAGCTAAGGGTTGTAAAATGTACCGATTTGAAATAATCTACTTTTAAGATTATTTCCTATAACCGACATCATCCATTTCTTCAAATAACAAGAATGACATTATTTCATTTGTCAATAAGTGAAGAGTTAAAAATCATTTTATGGGCAGTGTGAAATCATGCAAGCTTGCATATAACTAGGTGATTTCCTTTGTATGCTATTGTGTGCCGAGGGTTCAATCATTATCATCAACTATTGGGGCAGTGACAGGCAGCGCGTGACCACTCATCTGCCCAACCTTTCTCATTTACCCAGACTTGGAAATGGCAACAATGATGAAATACTTCACTAAACATGACCGAAGGAGAACCTAATCTAAGCAAGGAGGAGAATGGGATGGGAAAGGAAAACTGTCGTGGCCGTTTTGTAGTAGGAACTATTTCAGGATTCGCCTTGAGGGATTGTGGGAAACCAAAAGGTTTAGTATGTTGGGCAATGTCTCAAATTCCAAATGATGGTATTTTCTTACCAGATTTCATGTTGGGGTCTTCATCAGTCGTATTCTTTAACAAATTGTCGCCCACTTAGTTTTCACACATTTGCAACATAAAGAAAAATTCCTTTATATTTTTATAATGATGCACATAGACTCCTTATCATGGAGGTTTTTAATTTTATTCACAATCACTAGCAAAATATTATTTTAAAGCTAACCCCACGTTTCTGTTGTTTTATTTGAATTTGTCCATCATTCAAAATGCATTAGTTTTTGGTGACTAGTCGAATTTCCATTGTATTGGAGAAGAATTCAAAGAAGCCAGAATTTATAAAGGGAGTGTGAGTGAATGGTAAATCCAAAAAGTTCCCGGTAATTTTAATTTTTTGGTATTCTACAGAAGTTAAACAGACTTTCTTAAACGTGTAAATATGTAAATGAATACTAAAATAGTAATGAATGATAGAAATTTAGATTTCTTTTATGTGACACCTTGTTTTGCAAAGTTGAATGTGTTTGCAACTCTAAAAGCCATTGGTATCTTCACATGAACATGATGTCAGATAATATTTGATCCAAATACTATGATTTGTTGCATGGTATGTATTTCCATGGGTTTTTTAAAAATGGCAGTTAATGATAATTGATTGCATTCTTAATTTGATTGGAATGTGAATGTTTGGTTTTGGATTATTATGGTTTTTAAAAAGAATACTCCTTGAAACAAACTGTATTAGTTTCCAGTAATCGTGCAGCACACAAGAAACCAATTTATTTGCAAAATAAAACTTTAAATATATGTATTGATTCATTGGTTCAAAAATTTAACTTTCAAATTATAATTGTATTTGCTAATCACGTTTACCTTGTGCAGCAAAGTTCTGATATTTCAATGGCAAAAATGTTGTCCTTTCATTGTTTATAGTTTGTGAAATTTCATCTATTATTAAATTAGCGCAACCACTTGTACTTCCTGAAATTGGTGCTATGATAAATCACAAATTTAAAGTAGTCTCATGTCGGTAAACAATGCATAATCAGCTTTCAAGACTTCCAAGCAATACATGTAATGTTTACGTAGCGTTCACTTTTGTTTTCTGCTGCCCCACTAACTGCAATTTAAAAAATTGTACATCAAAAAGTATTCTCCGCACTGCTGTACCTGACCAGTTTCATAATATTTGAGTGCACCCCTGGTATTTTCATACATTTGTACAAAGTTTTTCTCAAGCTATTTTTGAAGTATCTTTGGCTGACTAGGAGAGAACATTCAGTTGAAACTTAGCGGAATTTGAACTGCGAACCAGCAGTGCACTGCCAAAAATGCACATTACATATGGAAAAGATCTATAGACCACTTTCCTATGAGGTTAAAATTATAGCATATATCTTTGCACTATGTCTATAGTTTTGTGTATGTGCCACCATCTGTCTTTATTGCTGTTGAATGGCAATTTGTTCTTTATTTTTCATATTTTTCCTCGAAGAATTTAATGATCTCATTCGCACTTGTACCGATGCTGAACATTGATCAGCTAATTCTAAAATTATAATCAACTGAATTTCATTCAGAAGAGATGGCCAGTCTGCTGAAATGCATTTTGATATTTCTGATCAGTCTTCAGTCTTAATACCACAAATCATAAAGTGATGATGGAAATGGAGTTTCACAAAAACTTATGACATTTGTTTTAAATTCCATTCAGATGTTACACGATAAAATGTATCATGTTCATCAATATACCCATCATCTGCTATTTTCACCTTAACATTATAATTGTCTTTGTTGATTTCTTGTCAAATACCATACATTGTAAACTAACTGTGATGTTATATCTAGTGCAAATGTATGTGTAACAGTGTGATTGTAACCTGTCATGCAAGCCATCTTTCATGAATGTCATTTTTTATATCAATAATTTTATTAATCCTTTTATATAAATTGGTCAATGCGATTAACGCAATGCATGTCGTTTAGAGACCAATAAACATTTTTGATATGATATCCAAGTTTATTTTAACACATTATTTACAACTTCCATGCTGTGGTAAAGCCTTTACTGGCTCCGTTGATGCGTCTATCAATTGTGATTGGAATAAAAGAATTTTCTAATTTCTGAATAACATGACGGCATAAAACTTGTAGATGTACATGTACGTTTAGTTTTTTTTTTTACAAACTATTAGAGAAAAATACTGAGTATTGGAATGCAATTATGCCATTCCCATTAGACTTTATGCGCCTACTTCCTCCAAGATTACCTCTACAATCTGAAAATCTTTGGATTGTGATAGCCATCTTTCACAGAGTAGTTAAACATTGCTTTCCCTAATCCTCCCCATTTACCCGGGCTTGGGACCGGCAACATTGAATAGTGTATACATCACCACGTGGCTTGGGAAGAAACCTAAACGAGGAGGAGGACAGACATGGAGAGCAGAACTCCCATTATTAACGATAAACTGTAAGTTTACATGAAAATTTCTTTATCAGTGTTTGTATAGCATCCTTGGCACCTTTGACTGTGAAATGCTAGCCTCGCAATGACATTTTACTCGCAATCTCGTACATTCGAACCCTGCAAAGTGGAAACCGACCCGGCATCGAAATTTTTTCCACTTAACGGGTTTTTGCGTGAATTGCTCAAATTATATCAGTTTCTGCCCAGATTAGTCAAAAATCTCTTAAAAGAGCATTAATTAATTGATAAAAAAAAGCTTTATAACGAATACATGCATAAATTCAGCAGTAAGATCTAGCAATAGAAGTGGAGAAACAGTCAAATGTACATGTTGATCAGCAGGAACATCGATAAAAATAGTCAAGAAATTTTCTTCCAAGTTTTTGACCAACATAAGACTGAACAATGGACTTACAATGATTAATATAGTTGAGTACCTCCGTTTAATAGTTTGAAATGAAAGGCACGATTTTCTTCAATTCTGGTACATTGTAATTCATGCACATTACACTGTACCGCACTCACTGTTGCCAAATAGTTTTATATACTGAAAAGCGGGAATTTTCCTTATCCTGCAGTACGTAAATGCGGCGTACTGACTGCTGCCAAAGATTCCTTATAGACTTTTCATTTAGGAGGTTTTCACTTATCGTGTTTTATATAACAGAAAAGGTATTTAAAAAGTTCGAGGCTTTAAAATGTTTTGCATTTATCAGGTTTTTTCACTTATCGGGTTTCTACTGATCCGGATTTGACACATGAATTCAACCGGTTTAGCCATTGGCAAGGCTATCATTTTTGTACATGACGCGCCTCAACTAGGAAATTGAATTGCTCCAATGGAACCGTGACCACAGTATCTATATCTATACACATGTATATAAAATAGAAAACGATGCCATTTTGTTTTTGTGGCTAGCCAATCCTGCTGCGTTTGTCGCAGTGTTTTCGCTTAGCAAGTCCGTACGATTGGCCGTTCGTGACACCCCTCCCCGGAGCGCGAACTCCGTGGGGAAAAACAAGGCCGTAAATCTTCTCTAATTTGCCTCGGACCATAAAACTGTCAAACAGGTTTCCCGTC
>JAQGBX010006947.1:0-11921 GCA_034698745.1 Megaphyllum sjaelandicum | reverse complement strand
AAGTGGGAATGAAGTGAGATGCATTTTCATATCCTCTTGCATCTTAAATACCGTATCTAGCAGCGTCTTGACCTCACCAGATAGCAGTTAGCTATCAGCGTCACCAGGTAGCAGTTAGAGGGCTCTCTAGTAGCAGTTAGCTATCAGCGTCCCCTATTAGCTGGTGCGCACGTAAGGTCACTGTTGAAATAGAGCAAAACGAGGTCAACTGCAGTAAGCGGAGAATTAAGCAGAAACAGGCAAGAGTAATAATAATAATAAAAGCAATAGGCAGGAGCGCCGCGCGTCGCATTTGCATCTAATTAGCATCTACGAGCTACTCCTAATTAGATGCGCGAATTAAACCCAATTGGGAAACACTAATTAATGCGAGAGACGAACGAAAACACCGAATGAGGAGGGGGAACAGTTGTTGGGCTTGGGGAATTAGCATTTCATGAATTTATCTCAAATAACTAGGTATTCGCGAAGTCTGAGCATATGCTCAAAATCGCATTTAAGACTGAGGTTTTCAGCATATTTTCTTGAATTATGTTAGAAAACTGCTCGTCACTCGTCGAGATTTTAGGAAATGTTCTGAAAACTTTGACGTAGAAGTTAGAACTACTGTACATCTTTATTCGGAGTTTGGATAAGCTAGGGTTAGGTATGGGGTTTTGGATGACCCAGAAACGTCCAACAAAATGTCTCAAAAATTTGCCAATATAGTAAATGAGGACGCTATTTATTAAATCTGTGACGAAATCATAGTAAATAATGACGTCATTCATTAAACCTAAACGTCGTACATCAATTTTTTTACGAAGACGTCATAATAGTAAATTCTGACGTCATAACAGTAATTACATAACAGTAAATTATGACGTCATAATAGCTAACAAATGGTGACGTCATTAATTATACATGTAAGTCTGAAGATAACATATTATGCATCAAGATTCTAATAATGACGTCATTTGTTAAATTCTGAAGATGACGTCAATTAATAAATTCTGATATTGACGTCAGGGTGTTCAATTCAATTTATAAACGATGATTACGTTTGTACAGTTTCCATGCTGTTGTCACCATCAGAATTTTAATTAATGACATCATAATTTACTCTGCAGCCCCAGACGAATACGTAGTTCTACGTTTGAAAAATTGTAGTATAGCAAATTGACTAATGGTGCTTAGATTTGGGAGGGATATTTCCAAAATAATTTTTAACATTTGGAAATATTCTATGGAATCGTTCAAAAATCACGATACTTATGAACGAGGGAAACGTCTTTAGAATTTCTCAGAAAATTGTTTGAAGCACACATGGGCTTAATCTCTGGAGGTTTTCGTTTCGTCTTTTAGGATTATTCTAAGAAAATGTTTTACAAATGTAAACAACAAATTTTCGGATGGGTCGGTAATAATACTCTATTAGTCATAATTGTTTGATCACCCTATGATTTTTTCGAATTTACGAAATACTTTTAAAAAATTGCTTGCAGATGTTAAAAAAAATTGTTTTTAGATGTTTCAAAACAGTTTTTTGATAATCCAAATTATCGAATTTTCGTATAATTATCGAAACCTAAATGGAATTTTTAGGAACGTCTGAAAGTAATTAAAAATGAAAAGGGTTTCATAGATATTTTTGAAAAACATCCACAAATTTATCTTTGTGAATGTCGAGATTTTTCTTTGTTGTCTAAACAAAACATCTTTCGGTCAGGTAACCCACGCCCCCTAGTGCTGCATCCTCACAATTTCCAAATCCAAAAATGTAATTTTCTCGCCCTTCTGCTCACGTTTTCTCCCGTTTGGTTCAATTTGAAATTCAGCTTAAAAACAGCACGAATGGTCACGTGTCAAAGGGTCATCTGTCCATCAGGCTGTCATCCACGTGTCGCTTTGACCATCGTTCGATTCCTTTTTTTTTGAATTTCTTTGGATGGCCTTTTATCGATCCGTTTGCTTTTCAACTAAGTAATGGGATCATTCGAGGCTAGGGGGCGCGCGGGGAAGTGGAAGACCACGTTCGGCGGTCACTGGCATTTATGCTAATCTACTTTCAATGGACGAGAGTGACACTCAATGTAAAAAAAGAAAGAAATGGGGAGTTCTTAAAGAGGTACTTGGACCATGATCGTGCCGCTTGATGGCGCTATGTGCATGGGGCTTCAAATTGTGGAAATTGTTACAGAGGGCAAGATCACCCACATCTAAAAATGTCGTGTCATTCATTTTAAAATGTATGTTAGATATTTTAATGTGGCGTTAAGATGCTGAAAAATAGCTATTTAAAAGAATATTTTTTAAAAATAGAAGTAATCTTTGATGAGATTTGATATGGATTTTTTTAACATTTCATGAAATATAATGTGCATGCATGTGTTCAAATTAAAATAATTTACCATCTTTAAAAAATAACAAATATACTCTGTTGATATAAATTACAACACTTCTTACGAAATATATTTTCATAAACGTTTCCTGCTTGTAAAAATTAAAGATCCGAATTTTTTTCTGGATAATTTCTAAAAAGGTAACAATTTAGAAGATATTCTTTATTTTCAGAATAATTTTTTTTTATATAAATACATGTACGTTGGTCCCGCTTAGATTTGAACGCTTGTTTGTAAAAAATATACTGCACGCCAATTGTACCAACAACATCTTTATATTTTTAGTTACAAATAATATCATAATATTTTTGCTTCAAAAAAAATACAAATTATTCATTTAAATCGAAATTAAATAAATACATTTCCTATGCATTGAATTGATTACCTGAAATTTGATTTTTCGATGAACTTATAAAAGTGAGACAGCAATTAAAAATTGGTGGAGTTTAATTTTAGAAAGTATTTCAAAGTATTCCAAATATACGTATTCCAATATATCCAAATTCAGCTGCTTATCTCATTTGTTAGTTTCTAAATATATTAATAAAGATTCGTTTTGGCCCACCTAATTTTTGATTATTAAATAGAACATAAAATAATTTATAATGTATTTATTTCTAATATACATTACAGGGTGATTGCCACCTCAAACCTGCTAAATTGTAGCCCACAAAGCTTTGGTGTCATGCAGTGCAGCCTAAGTGTGTATGGAGTAACTCGTGGAGAAAAAAATTTTGGCTCGCTGTGCAATGTTCAAAATAATTTGAAACCAACTTTATTATGCTAATTAGGCATCGCCCTACATCGTTCTAATTTACACTTTAACGTATCTGCAGCGGTTTTTGACTTATATGCAAAATCCCCAGACCTAGCACATGGATGACCTTGAACGTGACATTCAAGGTCGCAGAGAATATGGTTTCCGTATAGCTCATGGTCGACTCTAAAAGTTACTTGCAAGAATTATCTTCGTAGCTGTTATCTTTTTAAAGATTCAATATTTTTTCTCTGGGCAAAGACTTTAGCAATCACCCTGTATATACACTGTAGTATGTAGTTGAAAATGACCTAATTATCCAAGAGAAATGTCTTTTTTTGCAAGAATTTCCTATTTGGTTACCGAAATATATGCTCTACACTTTAAAACTTCGCATCCTATAAATTCAGACAGAATCAATCTGCTTTACAAATATGCAAATGTTCCTTCCTATACTGTGCTGTACATTTCAATTCGTGTAAAACATCTTGATGCATCTTAAACTCAGACACTAATGCTTGGAAGACAAAACCCTCGATGTTATGCACAACCGGAAGCTTTATTTATTTCCACATTTCCAGTTGTATAACACGTCTTGTTTTTGTCTACAAGCATTAGTCTGAATTTAAAATCCAATGTGTTTACATCGATTTCAATAGGCTTTAAAGCTGTTTCTCCCACGCATACAATGTCCGCTTTTTTTGGCTGTTTTGAAGGCAGCGCCACCTAGCCGGGAAATTGAATGTCTAAGATGGTCGAGCGTGTTGACCATCGTCCATCCAGTGTCCGTAGAGAGAGGGTGGGGGTCAGTGGGTGGGTGGCACCGGAAGATTCAATTTCATCGTCCAATGAGCGTGAGATGCGATTCACGCCGCGCTGCCACGCTTATCGATCTGTCCAAATATCGATCCGTTATCGATAGAACATCCGGGGCCATCGACCCATCCGCAGGCCACGCCCCTCTGCAGACGGGCGCTTTGATTGGCACCAACGACCGAGATTGAGAATGTGCCATTACCTGTATGGTTAGATCGGGGTAATTTCCTAAGGTTAGGATGTGGCTGAAGATTGTGAATTAGGAAAATCAGAGAAAACGGCGAGACTTGAAGTCATTCGAAAATGGAAAACTGGAATGGTTTTTTTTAGAATGCATACGTAAATGTTTACGTTCCAAAACGTAAAAATCGTCAAAGGCATTTATTCTAAAACTTAAGAAAAGGATGGTGTTGTTTTATGGTTTGATGTGTTCGTTTGTGAATGTGAAAAGTATACAATTTAATAAAAAAATTTAAAAGTTTAAATGTTTTACAATTTAACAATGTTTCGTTTAACTTTTGTTCTTGGAATTGAAGAATTTTTTTTTTTCTACTAAAATTGTTTTTTTAAGTACATTTACCACGAAAATAGCTTCTTTCTGAACAATTTGATTGTTTTATATAAAAATTGCCTATTTTCTAGAAAACTGTTTTACAAAATTGTTTCTCTTCTACAAAAACTTATCTGTTCTAGAAAAAAACTTTTCTGTTCTAGAAAAAAACTTTTCTGTTCTATAAAAAAGACTTTTCTGTTCTACATGTTTCTTATCTACAAAATTATTTTCTTTTCTACAATATTTGCTTTTCTCCAAAAGAATCTTTGTTTTCTAAATGTGTTCCTCTTCTACAAATACTGGATCACTACAATTTTTTTTCTCTTTTATAAAATCTTCTGAAAAATGTGTATCTCTTTAGACAATTTTTTTTAATATTCTACAAGATTTGTTTCTTTTTCTATATAATGTGTTTCGCTCTTTTTAAATGTTTCCCTTTTACAAAAATTGTTTCTCATCTATAAAATTCTTTATCCTGAAAAATGTTTTCTGCGAAAATCTTTAATTTCTGAAACGAAACAAGAAACGTTTTATGGTCTAAGTCAATTCAAATGTCTCAAACTATGTTGTTTGTTCAAGAATGCCAAAAAAACTGTTCTAGAAATTTAAAAAAAGACATTTTAGACTCCTACATGTTCTAATAAAATCCTCATTTCTACTATAAAACACATCAAGCAATTTCCAAAACTTCTCAGAAAATTGTGTTATATAACTTAGAAAACGTTCCATAAACGGCGTCAAAGGATCGCAACTTAAGCAACGGCGCTCCGTAGAAGCGCCCTCTATGGAATGGAATCCAGCGATCTTGCTTTCTGGAAGTGCTGTCAAACCGAGAATGTAAGAAACGGCAAATATGCAAATAATAAAAAAAAAGATCAAGAAAAAAAATTCTGAAAACAAAAATAATAAAAAAGAAAAGTACGAAAACGACTGACTGAGAGCTAGCTAGAGAGAAATATGCAAAGGGACCGTATAAGAGTAAATCAAAGGAAAAATACACGAAAATGCGGATAAGCCTTCTCCGATATATAATGCATTAAAAAAAGGAAAAAAAGGAGGAGGAAATTATAGGTTGAGAAGCAGTGGGAATAGAAGAGCGAGGGATCGATTTGAGCAGAAAAGAAGAAGAAAAAGATGGAGAGAGGCAAAAATATGCGAAAAAAAACCAGATAAAAGACATAAAATACAGATCAGCGAGTTTAAAAATTAAAGAGAGCAATGGGACGCATAAAGCGCAATTCGCAACACGTACCAGGGATTTGCGCGCTGGGGAAGTCCATAAAATAACGAAAATGATGCTAGAGAGACAGGTTAGAGAAATAAAAATTATTCACAACTACAATTGCCAAACCCTAGTCTTATAATTAACCGATTTTACCTGAAAAGATGGACAGGAAATAGCTTTTTTTACCAAATGTCGTACGTTGTTGTCGTAACACTACGCCTTTCCCCGACTCAATGAAGTACTTAAAGGAGTTTGGGATATCCTAAAAATATTCCATAAAAATCCCGAAAATTTCCCACAAAATATCATAAAATGATCCATTTTTTTAATTGATGATTTCCTCATAATAAATAATGGCGTTATTCCTTAAAATTCTGATGACGTTTTTCGTTAAAATTGTATGAATGAAATCTTTTTTTAAAAAAAGTCATCGTTTCAATGGATGGCGTCATTATCAAAATGGCGTCATTCATGAAATTGATGATGACATTGATAAAATGTTTGACAATGACGTCATTTATTACAATTTTGATAATGAAGTCAATTAATTTTTTATGATGATGTGTTTGATTTGATTACAATTTTGATAATGACGTTATCTATTAAGATCACTGATTATGCCGTCATAATTTACTATGCAGCCCACGTACGTAGCTTTACTTTGAAAAAGGGCTTATTTGCATAGCTAAACTCTTGTGTATTGTTTAAGATTTATCGATGTGAACAATGCTTGAAACTTTAAAAAGCAATCTGTAAAATTTCTTACGCATGAATGATTTTACATTCATTTAGAAATAAATAAGTTTGATTTTAGAAATGAATATGTTTACAAAAATTAACTTTACCGGTATGGTCAAGAAATAAATACCTGCAATGGTAACAATTTTGAAGACAATATACAGTATAACGAAATATATAAGTTAATGTACAGTATAGTATCATCCAATTCGAAATTTTCGCTACCTGTTTTTCCTAGATATGTTTCTTAAAATTAATACTTTATTTTAAGGAAACTTTAACAATTAAATATTTTAAAACGTGACTAAAACTTCTGTTTGAATAGGAATATTATTTTATCTTCTAGCCATAGACCAAAACGTACATGTAATGTCACTTTATACAGAATAGAGTTTTATATAAATACAAAAATAATGTTTAGAAAACTATACAAGTACATGTATTACTAAAATTTAAAATTACTTGTATACAAATAAACTGATAACTTAAATTTTTTATTTGTGTAGTAAGTTTTTCAATAAATCAAGTGTGCTAAAATACATGTATATTTACAATTGAATTTTTAACCATTTTAAGTTTCGATGAAATGTATAGAGGTCTTCTCACATTCCTACTGACCCTCGTCCATTCGATTAATTCCATCCCCATTAACTTTTAAAATACATAGAAATTGTAAAATTCCTTCATCGGAATTTCGATCGACGTTCACCTGACCAGAAACTGATTTGTTCAGCAAGCAAGAAAAAATTAAACGAAGTAAAAATTCGATCGATTTTAGGTTGAAAAGACAACACTAAAGGAGCAGGATGAGAAATAAAAAAGCAGACATGCCTTAATTATAAGAGAAGATAATGATTAATGCGAGTCAAAAAACGAAAGAACCCATAGAAATTTCATTGATTTAAAGTGGATATGACAAAAAAAAATGAGAAAAGGAAGATGATACATTATGTTCAGGAATTATTTTTCTATTATCTTATTGCGATCATAACGACCAACATTTCATTGTTAAGTATTTTCCAGATAGTTATTCTCCGATTTTTTTCGAATATTTAAATATAAAAAAGATAGCCCTAAAAACAATTAATAGTTTGTATGCAAATTGACTTTTTTTATAAAATTTAAACAAACATTTTACTATTAAAAAATAATTTTATATCATTACTAATTGGACATACGTATATATTATATGTATATATATATACTCAAAAAAGAATCGAGCTTTCACATGAATTTTCAAAATCTAAATACTTAATATTGTATGAATTTAATGTTGCGTTATTCGTTCTTTATTAAATATTTGATCCTAAACCAATTATACTTGAAAAGAAAATTTAAAAATAAAACAATAATTTAATGGGCAAATAATTTTGTGAAATTTGGATGGAAAATTTGCAAAACGCAGTAACGTGTTTTAAGCGCAAAAACTATATTTTAAAATTAGCTATTATTATAACATGATATTTGTTCATAAACGGCAATTAACAGAATGTATTCTTAAAACTTTTCAAGTTGAGTTAGTTTTATACTGTAGCTGCACCGTGCTTTTATATAGATATTTTAGTTTTAATTTTTATTGTTGAAAAGGTTTCCTTTCTTGATTTAAATTTTAATATTTCAGAAAAATTTACACATGAAACTTTAAATGAACAAATAATTTGATATGGAAATTAAACGAAATATTAAACTTCACTCAGTTTCCAAACTAATTCCAGGTAATTTTCCAAATAATTGTTTTTGTTTAGTAAGAATAGTGCAATGCTTTAATTGACAATAATTTTCAAAATGTCGAAACACGTTCAAAAGGTTTCCTTTCTTGAATAAAATTTTAATATTTCAAAACAATTTACACTTGAAACTTTAAATGAACAAATAATTTAATGTGAAAATTAAAAAATGAAATATTGAACTTCACTATTAACTTCATTATTTTTGTTTAATCAGAATAGTGCAATGCTCGTAAATACGAGCATTGCTCGTATTTACTCGTATTTGCTCGTACAATAATTTTCAAATGTCGAAACACGTTTCTAAAACTATACATGTATATTTGTATAATTGTTGATACATGTAATCGTGAGGAAAATCCCTGCATGTAATTCGAGTGGAAGTACATTGAAAATCGGATCGATTTTCATAACGATGAAGATTTGAGCAGTGTCCACGGGGAGCAGCTGAGTCCCCATCGACTCCCCCATGATCCAAACCCCGTTAATAGCGAACCGCACTTTTGTTAATCCAATATTTTCACCAGAAATCCTAAATAGATTATTCATATTGGCTCAGTTATTAAAATGCGAAGAAAAAAAAACAAAATGCAGTTAGCAGAAGGCGTTTCAATAAGGGCAAATAATATGGGTGAATTAAAAAGGCGGAGGCTCAGAGGGTGCATGGGGTGGGGGTGTTGATTTTGAGCACATTCACCGTTTTGCATTATAATAATGAAAAAAAAATTCCCAGTGAAAAATTTTTTCGGAGAGGCAAGGATTAATGAAAAATTGATCTGAAAAATCGATGAGCCTGGACACCTTGAGAACGTTGGTTGTGCGACGGAGCCATCGCTAGATATACAGATAATTTTTCCAAACCAATTTATTCGCAGTAAATTTAGTGTTTTTAATTAAGTTAAAATATGTTTTATAGATATTTTGTGAAAATGTTCATGAAAAGCAAACAGTTTATAATTTTGCCGACGTTTCATTTTAAGATGAATGAACTTGCACCCACACACGAATTTGTATTAATTTTTTCTTTTAAAAAACTTTGCAGTATCTTGAATGAATAATGCTGTCTTGAAATGCTCTTAAATGCTCTTGAAAGAATGTGTCGTTTTTGGTAGAATTGTGTCGGTTTTTTGCCAAAAAAACTTCTCGTTTTCTTAAATCTAGAAAAAGTGTAATATCTGGATAAAATTCAATTTAAAAAAGTAATTTTGACATTTATTAAGATAAATTTTATTATTTTTATGGAACAATTGGGTCGTTTTTGAGAAAAAAGTTGTCATTTTTAGGGAAAAGTTGTCATACTGTATTTGAAAAATATATAGTTAATTTTAGAAATAAAATACAATATTTGGAAACATTGCATCCATTTGCAAGTATTGGCATTTGCTAAAAAAATTATATTATTTGTATGTAATAATTATGTCATCTTTCGGGAAAATATTCTTTTTCGGAAAATATATTCTCAATTTCAGAAATAAATACAGTATAATATTTATAAAAATGCATTACTTTCTTAAAAACAAAAAAAAACATTTTCTCCAAGTATTTGATCCGGATAATCGATAATCTATTCTTCACACCACGCTGTACTCAGAATCAACCTACTGTATATACAATGGGATATGTATGATTTTCATGATTTATTAAACCAAATGCATTGCCCCATATTGATGTCATGTACCAAGCCATATCCAATTTTTGGCATGTCCACACGGTTAAGCGGTGGCGTGATAGACTCATCCATTTTCGCTTAATTGATTTTCGCCCAATCTGACTTTTCATTTTTCAAACGGCGAAGGCGACGTTCAGGAACTTCATCCTGATGTTTATGCATTTTTCTCATCAAATAAGAGGCATTCATCATCACCCTGTCGCCACAATAAGAACGAAACTGTTCGAATAATGATACTGTGTACAGCAAGTGCGCTCTGGGCTCTTAATTTCAAAGCGAGATTACGGAGAAAAGGGACCAGGGACGAGGGAGCTTTTGGGAGTAAGAAAAACAATGAAAATTGCTGGAGAAGACCCCCACCATGCTCAATTCAGAGGTGAAAATGCTAAACTAAGCTTTGGGTATTTCAACGAGCGACACATCCTTGAAGAATGTTCGAATGCAATTCGAGGGTTTTGAAATCATTTATAAATCATGAAGCTTTAGTCGGAAAACTTTACCTTTGTTGAAAATCCAATTGTATTGTAGTGCATATATATCCCAGTGTTATTACATATAATAGTTTTAGGAAACAATGGAAAGATTTTAACTAAGCAATAGCATGTTTATGGGAAGTGTTTGAATAACGATGGAACGCTAAATACTGTATAAGGAATGTATTGGGAACGTTTGGTTAAATATAGGAAATGTATGCGAAACATCTGAATAAATATAGGAAATGTATGGAAAATATTTGATTAAATTATAGGATTTGTATAGAAAACATTTGATTAAACACAGGAAATATATGGGAACTAGTTTATTAAATATAGGACATGTATGGGAAACATTTAATTAAGTATAGGAAATTTATGGTTTAAATTTGACAAAAAGACACTAAATATATGAAATACGTTTTTTTTGCATAAATTATAGGAAATTTACTGAAAATCTATATATATATATATAAAGAGCTGTATGTATGCGTAGGGGCCATTTAAAAAGGACGACCGGACACAATGTGGACGGAAAATTGCGAGGACGTCATTTTCGAATGGCCCCTGATGACGCAAACTGCGTACAAAACGAAAAAACAAGAAAGTCATCTTCCGCTACAGGGCTCCGTTCATTGCCTACTTTGTCGCTTCACTCGATTGCCGTCGCTGTTGGTAAGTACATGTACAGCCCAAGTCACGGTGTAAGAGTAATAAGGTGAGAGCACGCAGGTGGGAAAAGTTAGGCGATAAGTGTTCCCTTTGCTCATTCATCACAACAGATGGCGCTGCAAATTGTGGTACGGGAAGCATGTTATTTCAATGCGCTCAAAATCGAAAAATATCATGTTAGTTGGTCTTGTTGTACCGTAGTGGCGCTGCGGTGGTGATCGTTATCCGCCATCATGCAAAACAGCACCACAACAAGCAACGCCGTCTAGCGAGCGCTGCGGGCAAAGGAACACTTATCGGCTCAGTCATGCTAACGCTTCAACATAGGACGCGCTCTCACCTTATTACTCTTACACCGTGGCCCGAGTACAACCGGGCCTACCATGCAGCTAGTGTTTGATTAAAAATTAAAGATGTTTACATGAAGGAGCTATATTAAAAAGTAACATTAAATTTGCAATCTTCCAAAATTACTTTTTATGAAGCAGGGTTGACTCAACTTCTGTTAAATATTTTAAAAAAAGCTGTGGAAAAAAACCCGAATAGTTAGAGCAATATAATGCCTATGATCAGTTGAGATGCAATTCTGATTGTCAATTAACGCTAAAATATAGGAATTAGTGGGGTGATTTTCCCTGTTAGGTCCTCTTTTTATCTCAAATTCTGTTAAATTATATTATTTCAGTAAAATAAAGCAGAGAATATGACATTGACGTCTCTCAACAGTTTAATTTGACATTAAGAATTCAA
The DNA here is from genome assembly GCA_034698745.1 of Megaphyllum sjaelandicum. Classification (NCBI taxonomy): domain Eukaryota; kingdom Metazoa; phylum Arthropoda; class Diplopoda; order Julida; family Julidae; genus Megaphyllum; species Megaphyllum sjaelandicum. The sequence continues at coordinate 160 of JAQGBX010006947.1, read as the reverse complement.
GTAGGGAGAAATCAGCTGTTTCGCTATAATTGAAAATCTAATTATCGTGAGCAGAAAATTTGATTTGGTGAAATGCTCCGAACACTAATCTATTATTAATGGTCCTTTTAATCCACGCTTTAAGTTAATAGAATGCAGTGAAACCGGCCATGATGTAAAC
>JAQGBX010006946.1:0-11922 GCA_034698745.1 Megaphyllum sjaelandicum | reverse complement strand
TAATTTGATATGTAAGTAAATAAATGTTTAATTTTTATTGCCATCTGAACGGTATTTTTTTGTAAAAATAGATTTTCAACTGCATACACAGTCGTTGAATGCATCTGTATCATTTTGGCTTTGAGCCACTGTATAAATTAATAATGAAATATTTTTTTTTAAATTAAGGATCGACAAACAGATTGAGGTGTACAGACAATTATTGAATTCGGCTATTTTCTACAGTGAGCTTTTAATTGAAGCTGCTTCAGAAATCAACAAAGATTCAAACGAAAAAAAAGTTATTGCCGAACAGAATGGCAATTTACACGTTACTAAAGCAGCAAAGGAGTTAATTGAAGAATGTGACAAAATTCTCGAAGAAGTGAGAAAGTTAAATGGCATGCTGAAAGCATTATTGGCAAAAATACATGTTATAGAAGGAGTGGGACGTACCATAATCGGGTGGAAATCGGGCGCAGCTTGATCAGTATGTATCACCTTTATTCCCTTACCAGGGACAGTGTTTTTATTGTATGCAATTTACCTCCGTTTTTCCCTTACCAGGGACATTATCAATAATACCCGTGATTTTTGCTCAGTTATCTTGGATAGACCACTTATCTTGATTTAAAACTTTACAATTTTAGTAAAGAAATTTGAAGTGCCAAAAAGGGGGTTTGTAAACTCATAAAATTAATACTTTTCGTGTAATGTCAAATGAACAGGTTCTTAACCTAATGGACGAACGTCCTTGGGGTAAATCACGAATATTTTGCTAGTCTTATTGTTACGGATCATTTGCGAAATTGAAGGTGTGTGTTATTACCTTTTTGATTGTGGAACCAATTACCAAAAAGGTGACATCCGTGAATATCATGTGAAATTTAGGTAGTAGATCGGGTTGTTTGAGAATAAAGATTTTTTATAAGTGCAATACGCCATAATGCGTGATCGCTCGTATGGTTCCAGAGTAGCACGTATTTTTATAAAATATATTTACAGAGGAATTTATACGTATAGCTATCTTGTTCCTAAAGTGTTTTTGCTTGTCAGAGTAGGCCATATCGGTGATCAAATTCTTACCTCCCTCCTCTTGGATTAGTTTTCGTGTCAAAATTCTTAGTCATGTTGAAGATTCCGGAAATTTGAATTTAAACTAGGTCCTAAACAAGAAAATTCTTCCATTTTGGGGCCGAAGATGATCATTGATATATCAATACTTAACATTCCCGTTGCCTTATATTGGAAAGCGTTATCCAATTGTATTGATATCAATTTTATTTTGCAGAGCTTTAAGACCCATAGTCTAAAATCTCTGGTCCTTCGGGATGTTGCATTTATCGCCTGTTTTATTGTGGGGGAAAATACTAGACACGTGCCCCCATCAGTCATTTTGCATGTCTTGTTTGAATTGTAATTTGTAATTGCTGATCTGCAGTTGAGATCAAGCTAAAAACTCGGTCAACAGTGTTATTTGGACAGAATTGTTTTGATAAATAAAGGTTTTAATATGCTTTAAACATGGAAGGGAATGAGTTTTACCAGATTATTGAATCCACAGGCATTTCGATACCTTTATTCGTCGTTAATACAGCTTTAAGAAGCTGTTCGCTACGTTAATTCGTCCGTGATTGGAGTTTGCTAGTTCTGCCTGGAATCCATGGCTACAGAGGGACAGGCTTCGACTGGAAAGTGTTCAACGATTGGCCACAAAGAAAACGTGGAAAATTTTGAATTTCTACTCGGAAAACGTTGAAAATTTTGCTAATTTCTACACGGAAAACGTGGAAAATTTAACTAATTTCTACACAGAAAACGTTGAAAATTTTGCTACTTTCTATTCGGAAAACGTGGAAAATTTTGCTAATTTCTACACGGAAAACGTTGAAAATTTTGCTACTTTCTATTCGGAAAACGTTGAAAATTTTGCTAATTTGTAGTCGGAAAACGTGGAAACTTTTGCTACTTTCTATTCGGAAAACGTTGAAAATTTTGCTACTTTCTATTCGGAAAACGTGGAAACTTTTGCTAATTTCTGCTCGGAAAACGTTGAAAATTTTGCTATTTTCTACACGGAAAACGTTGAAAATTTTGCTACTTTCTATTCGGAAAACGTGGAAACTTTTGCTAATTTCTGCTCGGAAAACGTGGAAAATTTTGCTAATTTCTACTCGGAAAACGTGGAAAATTTTGCTAATTTCTACACGGTAAAAGTTGGAAATTTTGCTAATTTGTACTCGGAAAACGTGGACAATTTAACTAATTTCTGCTCGGAAAACGTGAAATTTTTTTGATAATTTCTACTTGCAAAACGTGGAAAACTTTGCTAATTACTTGTACTACTCGGAAAACGCGGAAAATTTTGCAAATCTGTGCTCCGAAAATGTGGAAAAATTTTGCAAATTTCTACTCGGAAAATGAGCTTTGAGCTGGCCTTGTAGAAGTATAAATTCTGGATCGCCATTTCCCTGACTTTTTAAAAAAAAACATTCTTCCCTGACTTTTCCAGGTTTTCCAGGTCTGGGGGAACCCTGTGATCAGTAGTTCCAATAGTCAAGAATGGACATTATATTTTAGGAATGAGACGTTTACGGTATATTTTTTGCTATGAAATTTTCATGATTTTAGAAATGACATTTTTATACTTATAAGAATGAAATTTCGATAATTTTTATCAGATAGAATTTCGGCAATTTCAAGACTCAACTTTTCAATTTTTCAACATATTTTTATTAATAAAGCGTAGTGCAAAATCGAAGTCTCGGAAGCCCGTGTCAATTGTTCCGACGCATTCCGAGAACCCCTCGAATTCAACAAAATTGACCGCTGCGGTCAGTGCGGTCATCCGCTGGTCAGTTCTTGGGTGAATGTCCTGGCCAGATTCCTGGCCAGAGCCAATCGGATCATTTGTTCTCTGGTCTTTTCCATCTCGGATTCGTTCTGGACTTCTGTCAGCGAAGTTTCTTCCAAGCAGTGAAGCAACTCGTACGTTTGTTCCGTGTTGAACACAACCTGACGGAAAATTTTTTAAAAATTTCAAAATTGTTTTGTTGATTTCTGAGATATTTGAAAATCTTTCATTATCCGAGAAGTTTAAAACTTTTCGGCAAATTGAGAATTCCAAAATCCCAACACGAATTTGTAAAACGCTTTGATAAACCGAGAATTTTAAGGCTATTCGAAGCGCTTACCTCGTCGGATTCCAGGAGCGGAATGGCGTCTAGCAAGAGCGGTTTCCAGAACGTCTTGGGCGCCAATCTGGAAGTGAGCAGAGGAATCAGGATGTTGGCAGCCTGCTGGAAGTTCTTGTTTCCGTACAGCTCGTGGAATTCTCGATATTTGCCTAAAATTTAGAAAATAAGAATCCGTCACAGACGCATAGGCGAAGCGGATGGCTTCCGTACGGCTTCCGAACTTACAGAGGAAGGCGAGTCGGTCGCTAACCAGCATGGACGGCCCGATGTTGTCCAAGAGGGCGAGGCTGTGGAATCGGCCGTGACTTCCGTACTCCGTCAGAAGTTTGTCGGCCAGGAACGTAACGAACGCGGAATCCTGAAATAAATGAACATCCCAATATTTATTCCGCACCTCTTCCTGCGGACCTCTTGGGTTTTGACGACAAATGTGATTTTTAAAACTACCTTCGACTTGAGTGCCCACGACAGGGCCGATCCGATCCGATCGTTCTTCAAGGCCTGCTGAGCTTTGACTCTGCACACAGAATGGGCTGAAAATGTCGGATATAAAAGAGTTCTTAAGAGAGTTCCTCGACTTCCGCCAGGATCATCGAGAGCCTGCCAATCTCACCCAAGTGCTCCATGTCCCTCTGTCGGGCCAGGTAGAGTATCCTGGTGGCGGCGTAGTCCGTGTCGGCGGGAATCCTCTCCAGGCAGGCCTCCAGCATCTGTCGTCCTTGCGCCGGACAGTGGTCGAAGTAATCGGCGGCGAACTGCCACATGCTGGGATGAGAGGCTAGCGTTCCGGCGTACTCCAGCAGCAGGAATTCCCGCAGCTGCGGGGCCTCGCCGGGCTGAGCGCTTCCCTGCTGGATGTTGGCCCGGTGCAAGAGGTCGGTCAGATGCGCCACGAACCACCAGTCGCGGAACGTCTCGCTGCTCTGCCGCACTGCTTCCAGGACGTCGAATTCCAGCGCGGCCAACAGGATGTTGTCCAGCTCCCGCATCTGAGTGAGACCCCCGAAGATGTCCACGTATTCCTGCGTGTAAATGTCCACGGACACAAAAAACAAGTTACGAACGAGTCTTCCACGAGTCCGACGCGAGTTACGTGATAGAACTGCTGCTAGAATTCTCTCCAGAAAGCCTTACTAAAACGGCGAATTTATCGTTGGAACTTACGTGGGCCAACGCCTGAAGATCAGTGGCCTTGACGCAAGGATCCGTGTACAGAAGTCTGGAAACCATCAAATGATACCAGGTCTCGCAAAGATCTCTGCAAGAAAATGGTAAAATAAGGGAACGAACCAACAAATCCTCAACGTCCGCCATCAACCGGATCACCGCCCGCCAACTCGCCTCATCTCCAAGAACGTGTCCATGTTACCGCAAAGGATCTGGAAGTCGAAGAATCGACATCGATTATCGAAATTATCAATATTTATAAAGAAATTTTTCCCAAAAAATGGAGAAAATCAGGTAGAAATCTGAAGTTCCGGAAGCTCTTACGTCGCACACTTTGTCCAGTTGAGGAAACTCCCGAAACTCTCCTCTTTTGGAGCGCTGGGCGCACTCGTCGCTCCACTGCTGCCACGTGTAAACGAAATCGTAGCAAGTGGCCTCCGTGAAGTACTGCCCGACAAAAAATTGAAACGTCCCATCAGATCACCTCATCAACTGGATCACCGCCCGCCAACTCGCCTCGTCCTGGTTACTTGGAAACCCGGGCGGACGGACCATCGATCGAGAATCTCACGGACTACTTACGGAATAGAACGGCATCTTCCTTAGAATCTGATCCATGGTTTGAAATGCCGGCGACTGGCCATCCTCGTGCAGACGCAGCAAACGACGGACGTCCGTGATCCTTCCTTGCAGCACATAGCCGTAAACCTACGCGAGAACGGGACATTCGAGAATCGACTTGATCGATACTTCAGGGTACCCCCAGAAATTTTATTTTCAACTTGCCTGACATTTTCAGGTTTTGAAAAAAATTTGCATGAATAAACGTTGAAAATTTGACAATTTTGTATTCGGAAAATGCGGAAAATTTTGCAAATTTGAAATCGGAAAACGTGGAAAAACTTGCAAATTTGGACTCGGAAAACGTGGAAAATTTGCCAAATGTGCACTCGGAAAACTAAAACAGTGGGAAATTTCGCAATTTTGTCCTGAATACGTGGAGAAATTGGCAAATTTTGCCCTCGGAAAACTTGAGAAATTTTACTTCTGAAATTTAGTACTTGGAAGAAGTGGAGAGGCTTTCCCTATCTGGGATTTTTTTTCATAAATTCCAGTCAATTTCCATTCCGAATGTGTAAATTCCCGCTTACCGCCGGCCAATAAGACTCGTGCGAGGCCGGATCAGCGGACTGCGTGACTTCCCGCGCCAGGCTTTCGCAGCTCGGAAAATGCAGTCGGATCCAGTCCAGGAGTTGGATCAAAAGAGCGCCACCTAGAGAGATCCGTTCGAAAATTTACCCGGTATTAAGAGCAGCACGTTACGTGAAAAATTCAGGGTTAAAAAAGGGAGCGTAGTTGATTTCTTACTCGGTTTGACGTCAACGAACAAAATTTCGCACAGATTCCAAATCAGTTCGATTTTGAAGAAAGTCTGGCTCTGAAAAAGAAACGAACAAAAACGTTTCAAAATCAATAACGGGAAAATTGGAATCTTACGGGTTTCCGAAATCCAATTGGAACTAAATCCAAGACGGATCGAGAAAATTTCGGTATAATTTTCCATTGTTTTGAAAATTTGATTGGTGAAAAAATTGTAGGGTCAATTTTCGAAAGGAAGAAATTGTTCGGTCATATTTGGGAAAGAGAAATTGTCGGTCAATTTTAAAAGTTAAAGGAAACATTGTTCGGTCAATTTTTAAAGAAATTTGTTCGGCGAATTTCGGAAGCAAAAAATTGTTAGAACAATTTCCAAAGTAAAAATTGCTCAGTCAACTTTTGACAAAATCTGCAAATTGGATAATTGGTGAAAGTGCTGTATTTTCGCGGCTATAAGAGTTGCTCAAAACCCGGCAAAACGATCGAAGAACCCAAACCTGCATTTCCAGATCGGCGCGCTCGGCGTCGTCCGCAATGGAGTCTGCGGCCAACTGCAGGTCATCCACGAAGGCGGTGACGATGGAACGATACTTGCGGCTGATCTTGATGAGCCTTAACAAATCCGTGATAAAAAATTAAAAAAAAATTTTGAAGTTGGCGTTCCATCAAAAATCTGGATAGAAATCGAGACTACGGCGCATTTTCACGTACTGCTCGTTGATGGCCGAGGCATCGTCCGGATTCGTGGCCGTCGGCAACTTCTGCAGGTTGACGAAGATGCCTTAAAATGCAAGAAAATTTAAAATTTGTTTCAGGAGAATTTTGACAAATCAACGCTTGGAATTTTTTAAAAATATTTCGTGTAATTCACAGCCTGGAAAATTCCTAAACGTTTCAAATATGTCCCCCTGAAAAAGCAGAAACTTTCGCAATTTTTGTCTACGAAACATGTGCAACATTTTCCTTCGCCATGGGCTAAAAATTTTGCAAATTTGTACCTGCGTAAACGTCGAAAATTTTGGAAAATTTGTACTAGGAAGGAATCGAAAAATTGCGGAAATTTGTCTTCAGAAAATGTGGAAAATTGTGCAAATTTGATCTCGGAAACGTGGACAATTCTGCTTAGCTAATTTGTACTCGGAAAACGTGTATAATTTTGCAAATTGGTACTCGGAATCGTGGACAATTCTGCTAATTTGTACTCGGAAAACGTGGAAAATTCTGCAAATTTAACTTAGAAAACGTGCCAAATTGGGTAAATCTGTACATGGAAAACGGGCAAAATTTTGCAAATCTGTACTCCGAAAATTTTTGCAAATTTCTACTCGGAAAATGGGCCCTGAGCTAACCTTGTAGAAGTATTAATTTCGGAGCATCATGACTGCATTGAATTTCCTTGACTTTTTCAAAATAAACCATTATTCCCGACTTTTCCAGGTCATTTTCAAATTCCTTGACTTTTCCAGGTTTTCCAGGTCTGGGGAAACCCTGTTGGTGTGAATATATTCTCGGTAAATTTTAAAAATTCTACCCTCATAACCTGTTGTAAATTTTGACAATCTGTACTCGAAAACGGTTGAAGATCTTGGGAGCAAGCACCAGATTTCGGATGACATGAAACACCATCTTCGCGTACAACGCCCGCAACTAGCGTACTTACCGCTGCTTTCGCTGACCAGTTTCCTGGCATGTTCGTTGTAGAGCGTGGCGTTCCACTGAATTTGGTGCAAGTGCTGACTTCGACCTAAGAACAAGAACAATGTCCGAAAGAACTCCGTTCAATATTATCGTCATATCGCTACGGCAAGAGTCTCCGTCTAGAGACATCGACCAAAAACTTACTGGGTTTTCGATGTCCGCGTCCGTTACCGACCGCTGCTCCGTGGCGGGACGTAGACCCGAAGACGATCAATTGGTTGCCGAAACCCCAATCGGCGGACAGATTCGTGCCCAAGTCCGGATCATCGATATCCTAGTCGTAAAATACATCGAAACCTCGTTAAGAAGAACACCTTTTTAAATAATGTACCAGCAATTCCTGCTCATTTCCATGCAGTCCCAGAAATTTCGGATCGATTTTGGTTTTTAAACCAAGAAATGAACACGATTAGAACGTGCCCGTCCTAGGACACGTGTAAATCGTGCTAATTTTTAAGTTTTTAGCATTCGGACATCATCAAATACATCGAAACCTCGTTAAGAAGAACTCTTTTTATACCAATTTGCACTCACAATTTCCAGTCCCAGAGTTTGGAATTTTTGGTTTCAAACCAAGAAATTCACCTCATTAGAACGTGCCGTTCCTAAAGCACGTTGGAATTGTGCTAATTTCTAAGTTTTTAACGTTCGGACATCATCAAATACATCAAAACCTCGTTAAGAAGAACTCTTTTTATACCAATTTGTACTCACAATTTCCAGTCTCAGCGTTTGGAACTTTTGGTTTCAAACCAAGAAATGAACACGATTAGAACGTGCCCGTCCTAGAACACGATGGAATTGTGCTAATTTCTAAGTTTTTAACGTCCGTATATTATCAAATACATCGAAACCTCGTTAAGATGAACTCCTTTTTTAATTACCAATTTCAGCTTATTATTTCCTGTCCCAGAGTTTGGAATTTTGAAATAAATTAACGCGATTAGAATGTGCCAGTCCTAGGACACGTTCGAATCATGTTAATTTCTAGGTTTTTAGCATTCGGATATCATCAAACACATCGAAACCTCGTTAAGAAGAACTCCTCATTAATACCAGCAATTTCTGCTTATTTCCATGGCATGAAGTCCCAGAGTTTGGAATTTTGAAGCAAATGAGCACGATTAGAACCGTGTCCGTCCGAGAGCACGTTCGAATCGTGCTAATTTCTTGGTCTTTAGCATTGGGATATCATCAAACACATCGAAACCTCGTTAAGAAGAACTATTTGATCCATTATTTACATGATGTTCAGGTGATTTGGAAGCATCTATTGCCAGATATTTTAAGGCGTAAATCCGTTTATTAAGTCGCCGTACGCTTACGACAACACACTAAGGTCATTTCACGATATTATAAAGGTCAAATAAACAACTACTTGAAGTAAAGCCTAGTCAAAGTCCATGTTTTTACTTGAAATTGGCGCCTTGCAGACCCACGCTTTCGACACTGCAATGGCGTTTTACCAGCCATTAAATCGCATCGAAGCGAGTTTAAAGAGCTCGGGACACTCTAATCTACCTAACGAACGTTATTTTATAATCAAACTAAATTGAAACGAGTTAAAAACATGTTATAATACTTACTAATATCACCGGCTCGTTTTCCCCCTGCGAATCCGCCATTTTATCGAACGCACAATGACTTCATGCTTCGAGCGCCACCTAGCAGAAGAATCTTTGACAGCGCTTTATTTAGCGGACTTTCGTGAGCGCCATTCAGGATGCTCTTCTATGTTTAGCTGTGCCCCGAAAGGCGCTTTGAAAGTCCGAAGGTTGAAGCGCCATAGATAGCCACTAATTGACAAAAACATCCAATTATTGTAATAATTGTAAACTTGCGTAAATATATTTTTTTAAATTTTCCTTCAAAAATTGTCTATTTGTGCAAAAAACCTCCTAATTATTTGGGGAAAAACCTCAATTTTATCAAATTTGCAAATTTTTAAAAACAGTTTATTACCAAAATTAATTCCATTCGATTAATTAATTTATCCGCAAAAAAATTAAACGCTAGTTTATTTTCGGAAAAAATTGCATTTCGTTTCATTTTTCACAAAAATTCTACATTTTTTTTTTTTTTTTTTTTTTTTTTTGTGGAAAAGTTTTTTGCTATAATTAAAATTTTTGGGGGGAACAAAAACCAACCTAAATTGTTGCTAAAACTACTGCAGAAATTTCCATTCTCCTGACTTTTCCAGGTTTTAAAAAAATTTCCCTGACCAATCACAATGTGAAAAATTGACATATTTTCCAAAATCGACACTAGAAAATATTTTTAAAAGTTTACTAACGATTATAACGATAAACGTACAAAAGTTTTTTAAAATTTATAAAAATAGCATGAACATTTTTTTTAAATAGGAAAATTTTGTATTCGGAAAATGTTTGAGAATGTTGAAAATTTGTGCTCGGAATAAGTGGAAAATTTTCTAACTTGTCCTCCTAAAAATGTGGAAAATTTTTCAAAACTTTTACTCGGAAAACCATGAGAATTTTGCTAATTTGATCGCGGAAAACATGGAAAATTTAAAAAAAATTGCGTAAAATTTCTTTAAAAATATGACAATTTTGTATTTATAAAATGTTTGAAAATGTTGAAAAGTTGTTCTCGGAAAACGTGGAAAATTTGCAAATTTGTCCTCGGAAAATGCAGAAAATTTTGCAAATTTGTACTCTGAAAACCTTGCGAATTTAGCAAATTTGTAATTGGAAAATTTTCCAAATTTTCACTTGGAAATCATGAGAATTTTGCAAATTTGATCAAGGAAAACATTCTGTACTCCAAAAATGTGGACATTTTTTGCAAATTTCTACTCGGAAACGGGCCCATGAAAGTCATTGCAAAAGTATTAATTTCAGATCGCCATGACTGCGTTGAATTTTCCTGACTTTTTCAAAATAAGCTTTTCTTTCCTGACTTTCCAGTTGTTTTCAAGTTCCATGACTTAATTTCCAGGTTTTTCAAGTCCGGGGTATATCCTTTATTGTTTATCACAGAAAATATTTACATTTATGATAGTCGATAGTTCCGAAATTATTACAATTTTTATTTTTATTATTTTCAAAAAATTTCAAAATACGCAACTACATTGTGTATTTTTAACATAACGTACCTTTTCTTCATTTTATATAGACAACCGGGGTTTTATTGGAATAAGCGTTCCATCACAGTATAGTATAGATATAAAACTAATTGGGGATTAATTTGATTACATTAATTAATACAAACGTCTCGTGTCTTCGACCGTTAATTTTAACTGAAGACGGCGTTGCAGTTGGCGCAACGACGTTGGCGCAAAAGCAAGCAGCACAGGATTCCCAAAGGGAAAAATAGCAAAGCGCAACAGATTCCTAACCAGGTAAAATCATCTTCCAAAATCCCAACCTGAAATCAAAAAAAGTTCAAAAACATTAGACCTTATTTAAAATAGTTTCAATAGCTCAACAGCACCAATTTTACTAAAATTAACAAAATCTTAGTAAAATTGGTACCGTTTTTGGGGCAAATAGACATTTGTTTTTTTTTGTGAAAAATAGCGTATTTCTGGAAAAATGTTATCGATATTCGGGCATTTTAAATTGATTTGGCGAACGTTGTAATTAATTTGTTTTTTAATTTTTAGTCATTTTTCGGACAATTTTAATCGAAGTTTCAGGGAAATGCGTACACTCGCTCTGGGAAATTGCACTTGCATTCATTTTTAAGAAAATTGCGTAGTTTTATAATAAAAAAAACTTTTTGGGGGTTTCAAATTGGGTAGTTTTTAGCAAAATTTTTATTGTTTTTGGGAGAGAATGGCGTAGCTTTAGAAAAAAAAAATTCATATTTTTTTGGGGAAAACTTTTGATTTAAAAAAAAAATGTTACTGATTTATTGGACATTTTAATTTTAGGAAAAACTGCGTTGATTTTTAAAAAAATTGTGTAGCTATATAATAAAAAATCCTTTTAGGGGAAAAATCTCATATCATCTTCCCTGACTTCCAGGTTTTCAAAACACATTTCTCCTGACCAAAGACAAAGTCAAAAATTGAGATATTTTTGCAAATTCGTCACAGTGGGTTTTGTATGAGAGAATGGTGTAGCTTTAGAAAACAAAATTGATTGATGTTTTGCGAAATTTTAATTGATTTTTTTGGTCATTTTAAACGTAGTTTTTCAGTGGGGAAAACTGGAAACTTTTAGAAAAAATTTCGTAGATGTTTGGGATATTCGCGTAAAATTTCAGGAAAATTGTATCCAATTTTTCAGAAATTTTATATTAATTATTTTTTTTGGTTGAAAAAATGGCAGTTTTAGGAAAACAAGTATTGAGTTTTAGTAACATTTTTACTTTCAGTAACATTCGCATCAATTTTTGGGTAAAATTGCTCAGTTTTAGAAAAACTAGTACCCTAATCCCGCAAGTATAGTCCGCGGACTATACAAGGTTTTTTGACCAGCGTCGGATCCCCGCAGACTATACACGAGGGCGGACTATCTATGTACAGACTCAAAATACC
>JAQGBX010006945.1:0-11924 GCA_034698745.1 Megaphyllum sjaelandicum | reverse complement strand
TCGATTCTCTGAAATTTTCGATTTTATGAAACACCCCTGGCATCAATTAGGTCATAAAATGGGGGTTTTACTGTATAGCGCATTCAGCGCAACAAGCTGCATGGACACACAGACACACGAGATTTCCTATCACTGGGTGTCAAAACATGATTTTGAAAAGGTTCCATTATATCGCAAATTGAGGGAGAAGATTGTTTCTGGGAATCCAAAAGACGGTAATTTTCAACTCCAATAACAAACCCGAACTCGAGCATACAATAAGCTCGTCTTATTGAAAGAAAAGCGCCCTATAAGAAAAACTCGAGTGAGGCGATTGCGCATACGGTATATTTATTGAAAGTAAAAGTTCCCCCTAAAACACAGTTCTGTCAATTATAGGCACACGCGTAAACAAGATACCATTTTGCTGTCAATGCCCACGCGAGCACTTATCAATTAGGAAGCAATTTTTAATAAATGAATTAAGGCCACTAATGGACTGATTCGGGCTGATGAATTCACACGCAAAGCCGCTGCTAATGCGCGCCGACGAAACGCACGCATCGTGCGCTCAATTAGTCGAGTTTGGAAAATTCGAAGAAAAATCCTCGATTGCGTGCGACCGTCAATCAAAGGAATAAATAAACGATGAGCGATGCACGCGACTACCTGTTATAGCCCACGTAAAAATAGGCTAATTGCGAGAGGAGTAAACAAATCGCACCGATCAAATCTTGCGGTCGAAAAAGAATCGAATCTCCCGGACAATTTCGGAAACTTTTTTTCCTAATTCTGTAATAATTCATATACATGGATAGGAAGCGAAGCAAGACGCTGCTCCAAGATGGCGGCAGCTAAGCCACGTGGTTTAACCGCGCATCTACGAGTCTTTTTCGGTTTTCCCTTAATTAATCGTCACTTTGAGACGCGATTGCAATTCCCCTTACGACGTGCAATCTTCATGAATCTTGGCGAGCCAGATTCGGATAATCTGGCTTCGCTCACCCGGGGCAAGCAACGCGCGACCACAATTGGCCCGAGTCACGTGACCCACATTCTTGCCGAGAAAAAGCAAACGCGTTGCTAGCGCCGCACATTACTAACACCAACACTTCAACAGATGGACATTAAAAATGCACGCGGCCAAGTGCGCTACAACAAACTCAGAATCGATGATGAGATGACTTCCAAATAAGCGGCGATGGTGAAGGTTTTAGTTGTAGGAAGCAAGGGCTACAACACTCAGTGCAGCGCCGTCCAGAATTGCCTATTCACAAAATTTTGGAAAAGCGCTCCTTCATCCACTTCTAAAAGATGTATGACGGATACAGTATTTTCAAATTTCTTCCATATTACAACGGAAAACCGTCGAAAAGTTCGATGGCGCCAAAAAAAATCTCATTTATTCTCCCCTTCCTGGTGTTATGTAAAAAGCAATTTTTAAAAAAAGCTGCATTAACGGTGGCACATAATGGCGTCACAATCAACGGATTAACTTTCAATCGTCAATTTGAACGATAAGAAGCATCGTGCGTTTTGGCCCATTGAAGAGTTTCGGCACTGAAGGGAGCTTATGGTGCTGAAGGTGCTTATGGTGCAACATCGACATAAAGCAACAGCCAACAGGATTTGCAAAGTGTCAGCGTCAGGACTTACACGTAATGTACATGTATTTTAGGCAACAGCAACAGGGATTTATTTTATTAATAAAGGTTAGTGGCAATAACCGTGAAGCCTGTGCCACAGTTCCCATCGCAGGAGCTACGCACGAGCCAGTGTCACGTGTTTTTTTGTTCAAATCGTCAGCTAAATACATGCAATGACACCTGAATTGATTCTATTGTCACTACGATAAAGCCACGCTCAACTCAACTTCAGGGCGTGGCTGAATGCGAATTGATATCTGCTAACCAACAGCACGGCGCTGCAGCATTTTTCACACTAGAACATCAAAGGTAGCGACACGGAGTGAACCTACTCGTATTACGCATATGCTACCGTGCTACAAGTTCCATCGTCATTCAATGAGCACCGGTTAATAGAGTCTCGTACTGTTCGAATAGTTGTTTAATAACTTAGTACTGTACATCATAGTCCGGGTAGGAAAAATGCGCAGATGGGAAGTACAAACATCACGTACATCTACCCCAGAATACAAACATTACAAAAATGTCCTTACAGTCAGACACGGGGCAATATTTTAGGGTTTAACGGTACAACATAAGTACTTGCTATAGCAAACCCACACTTCAGATCTTATTTCGCGCAGTCGCGGTAGGGGTGCCGAAGTACCCTCACCAAACTCCCCCTCCAATTCGGGGGCCGCCGTTCCCACCGCCCCATTTCGGTCCACCCGTCACCACAATAAGCAGCTCGATTGCGTAAACAGCAGCGCCATCTACGTTCGCATCGATGAGAGCATTAAAGTCGCAGCGTAGTGCTCGTTGAAAAACGCGTCGACCGCGCTCCAGGCTCGCAATAAAAAGTAAATTTGGCCGCGTCGCGTTTTCACGCATCAGCGCCATCTTAGCCCCGGAGGAAATTTCTTATGCAAAATTCGGCGATTCCACCAAACAAACCAGAGCGATAATGCGATCGATGCGATTCCTGAGGTTCTCTTCAATTTGGCGGCTGTCAGAAGCGGAGGAGAAAAAAAAGTCCTCCCTAATCTGTACGTCGTGGAGGACGAGACAGCGAATTCATATTCCATATTCCAAAGCGCCGACATTCCTTTACCGGAGCCAGAATTCGGCAATTCTGTCGCGATGATGTCATTAAAACGCCGCCGAGACGCGCCGTGCAGGGTCGGCTCGACGACATTAAGCGCAAAATTAAATTAAAAACAGGCACGCACGGGCCCGGTAACCATCCAGAAATGCGGTCGCTTTAACACAAATGAGTTGGCTTCTTCCATCACGCCGCCGGAAACCGCTGCTGACAGGAAACGCGCTAAATTAAAAGCGATGGAATTTCGACATTGCTTTCGGCTCCAGAATTCCACTCGGAATTCCAGGCCTCCTGGCTCGTCGTTGCGCCGAAGCCCATCTTTGAAACTAGACCAAACTTGAAAACTGGGTGAAAACACGACTAAACTGTACATCCTTGGACAAATTTATTAAGCACCCTAAAAAATTAGCCACTTCTGCGCTTATGAAAATAATTACAAACACTGAAATGATTATGTTCAGTTAATCCATAAATGCCAATACGAACTAATATTTTGATGGCCCGCCTTTACTTTTAATAACTACAGCAATTTTGTTTGGAAGGTTGTCCACCGAGGCCTGCATACAGAAGGAGGTATCTTCTTCCATAATTCAAGGAGTACTGTTTGTAACTAGGCAATCGACATGCACTTTCCAATGAAGGTGTTTTTCTTCAAATGAGCCCACAGATGCTCAATTAGACAGATTTGGTCTCTGTGGTGGCCACTCAAGCAGTCTAACCGGATTTTCATAAAACCACATCATACACTTACTTGCACGCAGTATGACAAGGAGCATTGTCTATGTCCCCACCAAATATCTCAACCATTGATGACAGTAATATCTGCTCCAGCATACTTGTGTAGGTGTCCGAATTCATTCGACCTTTACAAAAAAAAAAGGTCTTCCCACTCCTGCAGATGTCATACAGCGCCAAATCATGACGCTACCTCCACCATACTTGACAGTAGGTACGATACACTCGGGCCTGTGTGCTTTCCCAGATCTACGCCGCACAAACATGTCCCCAGGAAGGCTAAACATCTGAGTACAACATGACAAAAACCACTGATATAGCTAACATACATTTGCTTATGTATTTTCAAGGCTGCAATAACAAATAATGCATTTTCTTATTTGCAGTATTCATTAGAACCCATCTCAACGTTGCTTTCATCCGACCATAATATATTTGCCCAGTCCGACGATGTCCAATATCAATGCTTCTTTGCCCATGCAAATCGTTTTTGTTTGTCTCAGAAATGAACGGTTTCTTCCTGGGCTTTCTAGCTTGGAATCCATTCTCATTAAGGTGCCTGCTAACAGTTTTTGCTAAAATATTTCCACCAATGCGATCCATCAGAGTGGCAGCTAGAGCTTTTGATGTTTGATGACGGTCCTTCAGTGCCTGTTGTGCTATCAAACGGTAATTTCTGGCACTCATCTTCCTTTTTCCAGCCTTTTCTAGGCATGGTTTTTGTCTCTTGACAAAAAAGCGTGAGTATTTCATTCAAGATGCTATTTGCACTTGTGACAATCTTTCTTCGAGCAATGCAAGTGTCACAGCCCGTTCAGATTCACTCAGTTCCCGTGTTTTAGGCATTGTTTTGATGATAAACTATCCTAGAGCATACACCCAAAAAGAATTTAGCAAATATAAGTTGTAGTTAAATAAACACATCTCTAGTTGCCCACATAATATTGCCACAAATCTGGTTTTGGGAGTTTTGCTTCTTCCCCCGACCAAATGTTGTACTACCTTTGCACAAAATTGTTAGAACACTTCAAAATGACATCCATTAAAGATAAATAGCTCTGATGATAAATTATGAACATTTCAATACAAGGAATTCACCAAATTCATAGGGTTCCTAATAAATTTGTCCAAGGCTCTATATGGGTGCGAGCACAAAGAATGCTTACTTTCGACGTGCAATTGTTTCCAGCTTTGGGGCGTGATGGTCAGAGTGCTTGGTGACGCCATTGCATGCGTTGTGCTAGGTGAAACATTCGGCGTAAAACCTCGCACATGCGCATCTCATGATTTTATGCCGGTACACCGTGCACGGGATATAACCCGTCGAATACGGAACGTAGGGTGCACCCACTTCATTGAAGTATGCATCATCGCTCAGCCGAATGGAAAGGGTGCAGAAGTGTACAACGGTGCAGATTTTTTGGACTAGTCAAATTCTGATCTCGTCATCTGCTTGTGAAAGTTATCTATACACATGTACATGTATGAAACAAATAAATTTCGTGTTTAAACGTGAGTCCCATGCCCGAGATATCCCAATATGTATACAGTACATGTACAGTAGAACCTCTCTTAGGCTATATAAACAATCTATTTTATAAACTCATCAGCACGTGGCTCCTGCCGACCACACCGTGCGTTTTTTGGCTGGCGTTTTTTGGCTTGGGAAAATTAATTAAATACATGTAGGTACCTCGTTTGAAGCCTGATCGCAGCAGTAGTCCAGCTATTTCAACTAAAAAAATAAGGGATTTGGCTTTGACAAAAAAAAAATAATAAAGATGGTGAAACAGAAGAAGTTTCATGATTTTTTTCAAACCTGCCCAATAAAAGTGATATACAAGTACATGTGATGTGATAAAATAACTTTGAATACTTAATTGACTTGTTTCCTATTTTTGTAAAATTGTTTTTTGTTGGAATTTCAACCTCCCTTATGTGAACTTTCAGTTACCGTATATGAACCACCTCTGGTCCCAATTAATTTATATAAGAGAGGTTCTACTGTATATGAAAACATTACAAGATCCGAAACAAGTATACCGTGTACTCTTCATGGTCCCGAATCCGATAATGGATACTCATTAAGATTCGAGACTTTGCATTGTGCCTTAATACATACCAATATTTAATAATCACTCGATGATATTGAGAGAATCAATTTTAAGAGACACTCAACTTGTGTTGGAGCACACGCATTGAAATGAACCGTTCATTTCTTGGGACATGATTCGGACATCGAGCTATTCGCAAGAAAAAGAATATACTGCATGTATGGGTGTGTATTGAGACGGGGTGATACGAGGCAAACTATAGACGCATTTTGTATCGCTAATCGACTAAATTATTAAAAACAAAGAGTACGCTACGAACACTATATATGGCCCACAATATTTGTAAGCCCAAAATTTTGCTGAGCCATGTATATCATATTCCAACAGCGAACCAAGATTGAGAAAGACATTTTTCTAGACATTCACCTTAATTCTTCACATTGTGGAATGGACTTCGCAGATCCAAAAAAAGTATAGCTCGTTTTAAAAATTCACATCTAAAGCACAAAATGATTTACACCAAAACAATTTTTCTTTCCCCAAAATCTGCCGTTATGGTCGAATCATTACAACGGGAAACGCCGTACTTTTTACAAACACTGCAATGGTATTTTATTGCGGACAAATCCGTAAAATTGGTTTCATTCGGTAATACGGCATATAAAACACCTTCCAGAATGTGGGAAAATCATGAGTGACAGTTACACCGACCAAACGTAAAGTCGCACCGTTTCGAGAAAATCTCGACATTGCTCAACTCGTAAACACTGTTGGGTTACACTAAAATAAATCGAGGTACTCGAAGCACGATTCCAAATCGAGAGGAACGTTAGAACCTCAACGAACACTATTTCATCAGAGTACGGAAAAGTGCAATTTGGAGCATTCGTCACCTTAGCCAAACACCTCGGAGAGATGCTCGAGTCCAACCTCGAGCTCGTCTCCCATCTCGCTCGCTAATTGCACCCGCGCTACCCACGGGCTATTTCCGGGACGGCGCGGATCCCCTTCCTATAGCAACGCGTTCATCACGGGAGGGGGGGCGCCCGAAAGCACTCGGAGCAGGTTGCTACAGCGCATCGGAGGAGAAATCAATCTGTTGAGTCGCATCGATTTTTCCAATGTGTTGCATTTTCCCGGGAACCCTTCCCTCCCCACGCACCCTGGGTCCCGCGCCTTAATCGGATCACCGCTATAACGAATGCACGACGCTGCGAGGAAATTGCGCTACTTTCCTAATTCGAAAAGGAATTACGAGTATTGGAAATTCAAACGATTCGGGGATGCGGGCAACGCGACTTAAAACTAAAACAAAATAAAGGAGTACTTGCCGCACCTGGATGTTCCGCGACGAGAGAGGACGCGCTTCTCAGCTGATCGCGAGATGAAACGCTGTTATTACCTAGGAACGGGAGCCGAGGCCATGATTCCGATCGTCGCACTTGTTGCGTCGCGTACAAAAGCGACGGCGACGCGAGATGCACGGGCTCTCCTAGAGGCGTCCATGCCGAGCTTAGGAGGGGGCGCCACCGGAGCAGCACCTGCCAAGACGGAAAAAAAATATACGTTAGACTCGCGTCGTGCCAGCCTTTGGGTGCATGGGAGCACGTTAGCGATTAAAAGTGTCCTTGAACGCTTAATTTCGAAAGAGTGTCGCGTAGTGGTATCGAAGATCCTTACCGCTAGGCGACACTGACCATCGAGGACCCCTTTGTTCGGGTCGTGAAGATTGATATTACGGGTACTCTGTCGGAAGCTTTGCGAACAGCGCTTTTAGCAGGCGTGAAAATATGCGGGCAAAGTTGACACGCTCATTGGTGTAAAAAAATTCACTCGAGGCCATCGCTGTTTGTAAATGACGTTTTTTTTTTTCAGAACGACTGGCAAAATTGCACTTCGTTATTCGTTACCCAACAGTCAGTAGCCTACATACTGCAGTATCATTTGGCAGGGGGATCATTTTTTGTAATTTAAGTCAGTCTAAGCAGTCTGGCCATTATGGACCCCAACATCACAATTAATATATGTAAATCATATTTCACGTATTTGGGACCATAACCAGGAAGAAGGGATGGGACAGGAAGACGGCCATGGCCGATTTATTATAGGAACTATCCAAGCATTTGCTTGTGGAGGGATTGTGGGTAACCATGAAAAGCCACAAATCGAGAATAGCCGACATGTTCAGTTTTACATATAATGGTACAAATATTTTTTGTAATATTACTGACAGCTTTTTAAATGATATTGTGAAAGCAAAAAATGTTTGCAAACTCATGAAAAATAAATAACTAAAAATAACCAAACTTCTCAGGCAAAAAAAGTATTTGGCCACTAAATACAAGTATACATTTTACATCAAAATGTAAAAAAAAAAAAAAAATTTGTCATGTTTCAGTATTTAGTTGGACCACCTTTAGCATTAACAACTGCTTGAAGTCTTCTTGGCATGGATTTGACAAGATTTTCAGTTGTCTCAGCTGTAATCTCCAACCAGCACTTGTGGAGGTTATCAATTAACTCTCGTCTTGAAGAGCACTTTAATTTTCTCAGTTTAACTTCCAAAAGTGACCACAAATTCTCTATCGGGTAGTTCCACAAGGTAGAACTAGTTCTACTGATAATCTGAAACGTTCAGGAAGACCAAAGTCACTTTCAGAGAGAGAGAGATGCAAGAACTCTAGTTCAAACTGTCTCCAAAAATCCACAAACAAGTTGTTCCTGAACTGACAAAACACCTTGCTTCAGCTCTAGGCAAGATTGTTACACCACAAACAGTACGAAATAGGCTCCATGGACAAGGTTTTAAGCTAGGACACCAAGAAACAAGCCTTACATCAGTAAAATTTTCCAACAAAAAAGGTTGGAGTTTGCTAAGGCAATTAAATGCTAACAAACCAATGGTATTTTTGTAGAAATGTACATGCACTTTTTACCGATGAATCAAAGTTCAATATATTTTAATCTGATGGAAGAAAGCGTATACATCTACGTACATTACATTTTTTTTTGTGGTGGACACTTAAACAGGTTTTACTGTTTTTGAATTGTAATGTGCTGCAACTTATCGGGGGGGAATTCCCCGTTATAACAACTGGAAAATTCGTTCGTTTCAGCCTAAAATTGGTAATATCCGAATTCGTCTTAAACGAAGAAAATCGACATTATCACTCCTTGCCCATGGACGAAGGTGTGGAAGTGAGTTCATCGGAAATTCTTGGGCAGAAATACCAATAAAGATGCCATTTGCATGGCAGCAATCAAACACTGGGCAGTGCTCTTGGACGATGGTCAGCATGGACGTCGAACAGAAATCGAGGGCGCAGAAACTAATAAGAAAATGCGATGTCCTTAACAATACACTCCCAGATTAATTTGTCACAAAAAACAATCAAGTCCGAGTAATATGCGCATGCGCGGTAGCTCAGCAACAACAAAAGCTTTGGTTTCATGTTTTGGGCTTTAGCGAAACCAAATCGAGATGCATTTTACTCCACCCTAATGTAGTAAGTAACCCGAGGGCTACGTTTCTTATCCCCCACCCCCCTCAAATGTAGCAACCAAATATTGTTGTCAGTAATTCCCTTCTTCACTCATTAGTAGTGAACTAGAGCCTTTTCCATCAACTCCTAACTCAATTGTTGGTGGGAAATTCCCTTCGGTCCTATAAAGCACTATTTGTTGCAATTAACTGGTTGTTCTTGGCTTTTATACAACTTACGGAAACTGCATCCGGGGTTCCGCTTACCTATTTTTTTTTGGGGGGGGGGGGAAACCTTTTTTCTACCTTTAGCTTTCAATTTCTTTTAAGTCGGTAATAAGCGAGCATTTCACAAGTTTTGCAGGTTTGCGAGGGCTTATCTTTCGTTTTGTTTTGGTTTCGGATAAACAACCTTTAACCCTAAGTCTTTGTTTGTTTTTTCCTAGAAAGGAACAAGTTGTTTGAACTGCACTGAAGTATAAACATGTACTAACATCGATGGTTCGGAAACAACCTTATCCCTTTAGAGCCTGACGGTACCTTTAAGTACCAGCTATTCATAAATTTATTGCCCCTCAGAAAATGGCGTTTGGCTGCACTGCAATTCTTCAGTGTATAGCGGAATTGCCCCTCTTTCAAATGCATGCTTGTAGTGCATCCTACTGGCATTTTTTAGGAAATTATAGCATTTTGAAAAAAATGGAAAAATTGAGCTACATTTTCAAGAAATTTGCGGTAAAAATACTTTTAAGTGATTTTTTGTATTAATCTAATAAATCACATATTGTAGATTAAAAAGTCATAAAAAATTAGTTGGCACGAATTATGCCATTGTTTCGGGTTGTTGAAATTTCAAAGTGACATTTTGTGAAATGTTTAATTTTCAATAAAAAATCTGAAAAAATTCAGAGAACATGGTAATAATATATTGTTTCATTTGCCAAAGTTTCAAAAAGTTTGGATAAGGGAATCATAATGCAGTTTTGAAATGGTTGTGCATCGAATTACTGCACATTTACATAATTACTGAATTACTGAATTTAAAATACTGTATGTCACGATCTAATGCTTACAGAATTTATCGAATTTACAAGAACAGGGTTTCTTTCAGAAATTTCGTTTTGAACTTGCCTGACTTTACAAAGTTTAAAAAAAAATTCTTGATCAATGACAATGTCAAAAATTGACATACTTTGCAAAACTAACTATGATAATTTTGAAAATTAACATAGAAAAATGTTTAAAACAAAAAATTTGAAAATTTTGTCCTTGGAAAACGTGAGAAAGTTTGCAATTTCGTCCTCGGAAAACGTTAAAAAGTTCTGTCCTCGGAAAAAAGCTAAAAGTAATTAACTTTTTACCAACATGCATTCACTTAAGGCTCATTTCGCAAATAGTTAAACCGTTGATTGCGTTTGCGTTTCTCTGAAATTGAAGTGTTCAGAGTTGTTTATTTTATTTTAAAATTTACTTCGGTCTTCCATTTACTTAATCATTAAAAAACAATTTAATGCATTTTCTTTTTCGATTATAAAGATCCTTTACGTATATACGTAAAACTTTTGGAAGAACAACATTTAACAAAACGAAAACAAAAAAACAAAGTAAATTCAGCGTGTTCAGAAAAAGGTCACATCTTCGGAGTTGTTCGGGGCTAATCATCGTTAACGTCTAGCATTTTGATCGCAATTTCTATAAAACGTGTCTGATCATTGCCCAGAATTAATTAAAAGTGTCGCAGCTTGAGGTTACTTTTCGAGGATGACGCAGTTGAAACTGCGAAAAGAGAAATTATACCGAAGCTCAGCGAGAAGTAAAAACCTAAAAATGCTACCATATATTTTTTTTTGCGAATTTTTCTTTTCAGTTTTGCAGCATTGTTCGCGGTGCGAAGACGTCTGGTGGAAAATTACGAGTCAGGAATTAATTTTTATCGATTAAAAAAAAAAAATTCCTGCGTATACTTGTCACGTAATTATACTGAAGAAAACACGAGATTTCCATCAGAGTTGAAGAGAGGAAACAAAACCAAGACAAGAAAAAGAAAACATCATTCGTCAAAAACAGTATTTTCGCAAAAAAATAATTGTTAAAAGATAAAAAAACAAAACAAGGAATCGTTTTGAATATAATACGCTTTGTATACAAAAATGTTTGAAGAAGTTTGAAGAAGTTTTCAGTTTCGATTTTGTCACATTTTTCGACCAAAAAACGGTGCAAGCGTCGTAACTAAAGTAATTGGTCATTAAAAAAGGATGTCCGCAGAATTTCCCCTAAACTGGACTCACCCTACCCCCTTGTCCGTATTGTGTCCGGTAAATCAGGAACCCTCTCCTCGATCTATTCGGACGTCCGAAACTTTAAATGAAAATTGTAGTCTATTCGGAAAGTTTTGCAAATTTGCACTCGGAAATTTGCACTGTTTTCGGGAAAAATAAATGGTGGAGATCTTTCAAAGTGCATTTTAAAATAACACAGTAGATGGATTATGTAACAACAACCAAAAGTTTTTTCAAAAACAATTGAAATTAGCAAATTTTACCAGCATTTGAGAGTTTTCATACTTTTTTGCCATGGAATTTTCGTTTTTATTAAGTCAAAATTAAATTATTTTTTAAAACTTCCGGTTGTTACATATTCCATGTACTGTAAGTGTTACTGTAAATATACAGTAAAACCTGGAAAAGTGACCACTTTTTAGTGTATTGTTTTTTCTAGTGTACATTTTCTGCATAAAAATTCTTTGTATAGTGACCACCTGTCTATCATGTACAGTGAGTGTGTGTTGTCTTTTTTGCAATTTTTACATTGTCAATGTATCTTATAAGTGACCAGATAAAAGATGAGTGACATTACATCTTTTTTAATCCATAGGGTAAGAGCACAGTGATACTTTTTAATTAAGAATGTTACTTACCGTACCACCAGCGCCAACCAGCGGGCTAACA